>JADRCD010214892.1:0-36415 GCA_019843815.1 Montemys delectorum | reverse complement strand
GTGTGTGTGTGTGTGTGTGTGTGTGTGTGTGTGTGTATTTGTGATTTTGCTGTAATTTCATCCTTGGCTAAGCAACTACAATAATTTAAAGTACCAATAAAGGCCAAAAGTCGGATGCAGACACTCAGTGGCTGATGAAGGGTATGAAAAGATAGCTCCTCCCCTTGGAAATCGGATGAAGCCTCTTTTGAGGCTTCCAGGCAGCATTTGGTCCTCTCGCCCAATCAGATTCGCCCAAGCAAAGATACAGGGATCCTTGTCTCCCAAGAGTGCAGGTCTCAACACCCAGCTTCACCTGCCCACATCTTGATTTCTAGACCTCCCAGCCCTCAGAAACCTCCAGAAAAATATTTGACTTATCCAGTCTCTGATACTTTCTTAAAGAAGCACAAAGCAGCCGCAGACAGCCCAGGAAACCTCAGACCCTGGTTAGGTATTGTAATTCTCTGGAGCTCTCTATTTGCAAACACACAGCAATACAAGCCAAGCCCACTTACTCATCCAGTGCCAACAATGGGCCCATCATTCACTATCTGTGAATAGATTACCCTAAACCTTGTGTGTGGCTCCTTTTCCTTAATCCTCTCAACAACCCTATCCTGTAGGGCCTTTTGTCTCTATTCAACATGGGAGGAAACAGAGGATAATAGACATTCAGAAATCAGGGCCAACTCCCACCATTAGCAGACAGACACAAGTTTAATCTGAAGGTTCTTTAAGCTCCAGCGGCAAGGTTCCCACTACCACTGTGACAATCTTCAGAGGAAAAAACAAACAAACAAAAAAAACCCTGCCTCATTGACCATCCTGTACCTCAGCGATCACTGAACAACCCTCATAACAGCTCTAGAAAGTACATACAAGAGATTTATCATCTTGGTTTGCTTTCGGCTATACTGGTAGTATTATCCATGACGCTTTTAAATGAAACTACAGAATCATATTCTAAATCAGAAGACCTGAACTTCTCAAAACCTCATACTGTGTCCACTCCTCTTATCACCACACAGCCGCTCCAGTGGCATCTTCCTTTTAGCCATGGGAAAGCGGGTATTGGGTTTTAAAGAGAGAAGTCACACAAAAAGAGATGAAGTTCAATGTGAGGGAGAGTGTATGACTACACAAGAAGCAATGATCTCTCTGGACATCCCTGGTGATCAATGTCCTTCAGCACCTTGCGTTGTAGCAATCCGTGATGGAGCCATGCTGGACAGAGCTTACAGAAGTGCAGACTCACTTTGGATACCTCTGATTGACAGATGGAAAGATCCCCCCAGGTATATAATTTTATAACATATTTGCAAAGCCGAAACAGAAGCACAAACCGTGTTACAAGCCCTGAAGAAATAATGTAGATAAGCGTACACTGGAATTGTGTGTAGTGGCAGTTGCTACAGGAGATTAGCACAAGGTCTTAAGTGCCATTTGGTCTGTGTGTGTGTGTGTGTGTGTGTGTGTGTGCAAACACATTCACACTTTATAGTTTTGCAAGCTGCGGTCAATAACAGGAGTTAAAAGCTACTTTCTCCAAAGTGAGGATCAAAGACAGACATTAATAACCAGAAGTAGTACTCTCAATGGAAGCCCACTTTTTTTGATGCATTTATTTTTACTACCACTATTATTATTATTACTATTATTGTTATTGTTGTTGTTATCATCATCATTATTATTACTATTATGTGTCTGTGTGCAATCAACCATCGTGGGGCATGTGTGTGGAGGTCAGGATAAGTGGTATGATTCGATTCTCTTCTTCCACTCTCGATTCTGGGATTTGAATTTGAGACTTCAAGCTTGCATGGCAAAGGCTTTTAACCACTGAGCCATCTCACTAGCCCAAAGCCTACAGGACTTAAATTTGTTTGTTTGTTTTCACCTGAGTTCTTCTTGCTGCTGAATGACTTCACAGTGGTCATTTTTCTCACACACCTCACACAGTGAATGCCAAAAGTAAGTGGGTTTCCAATTTCAATCTTTGAAGGGAAAAGATAGGAAGCCTAGGGGGGTTAGATGTGCCCTTGGGCAGTCCAGCCGGCTTTGTCCTGTTTACTCTGTAGCTCAAAGGCAGAAAGCTCTCATTCCTTTAATCTCTCCACCACTAAAGAGGCAAGAGGCAAAACCCCGAGGTCAAGAGGAGGGTGTGAGTTTGAAAGACAGTCAGGGAAGGTCCCACTCAGCTTGCCTTTCCTTAGGCTTAAACAGCAGATGCTAAACAGTCCTATCAGCAGAGTTCAGGATGCTTCACCTGAACAGCAGGCCATCTTGTTTGTTAGCAAGATATCCCACTCAGAGGCCTGGTAAAAAACCAAACACCTTAAAGTTACTGTGTAGGGCAGTGGTCTGCTCAGGCAACCTAGGCCCAGTCTAGTAATAGGCCTAGAACCCTGGAGCCCCAGGGGGCAATATCTTTGCCTGCAAGGGGCAGAAGGAGTTCTGCTATAACTCCTGGGTCCTTTGCTCCTGATTCAGTCACAACCTCTCACAGCTGTCCCCACAGAAGATGTGTGCTCTGTCAGGTAGACAATGCCCCAAGCTCCCAGGACTCTAGCTGGACCCTACCCCCAGTCATCTGACCACAGCCAGGCATGCCTCATCCCACAGCCAGACAGCCATACCTCACACAATATAAGAGGCGGTTTGCCCCTCCCCTCTTTCTTGCTCTTTGTTCTCTTCTCTTGCCTTCTTCTCTCTGCTGCTTTCTTGCCTTCTTGCCTTCTTCTCTCTTCTGCTCTTTGTTCTCTCTTTTGCTCTCTTACTCTCTTGCTTTCTTCCTCTCCTTTCTCTCTCTCTCTCTCTCTCTCTCTCTCTCTCTCTCTCTCTCTCTCTCTCTCTTTCTCTTCTCCTCTCTTTCTCTCTACATGATTGGCCTATTTTCTCTTTCCTATAATAAAATATCTCACTCATGCACTGCCTCCTTTTAACTAACTAACGTGCTGTACAGCTCCAGGCCTCAGCAGCAGAGAGCTCCAGGCAGCAGCAGAGAGCCCAGGTATCAGCAGCAGAGAGCGCCAGGCCCATAATACAGAAAAATGGTCACCCTGCCTTCATTCATTAGAGACACAGGCAGCACCCTACTGTTCAAAAAGTACTGACTGCCTTCCCCCTTTCCAAAACAATGTTGGAACACAGCAGAGACACTATGAATCCCTCCCTCCCCCATTTCAAAGCTGAGGAAGTCTCAAAAATTAAAAAAAAAATTTTTTTCAAAGATTAGGAATGGCTGTGTGTGCTAGGAGTTGAACCCAGGTCCTCTTTAAGAGCAACACATGTTCTTAGCCACTGAGACATCTCTCTAAGCCCTAACAAATATTCTTACTTACAAAAAATGAGCCTTGCTTTCTATTTTATATAACATAAATGGACTTATTGGATTCAAAGAAAGCAATGCTAAGACATTAGGTCACCCCTCCAACTGATCATGTTGTCTTCCTACCCCAGGGATTTGTCATCTTCCAATATATATCATTTTTCTGGAGGCTGATTTATAGTTTGTCATCAGTGATAAATTATTTCTCTGCCGGTAAAATGAGCCAATTCAAGCCAGATTAGATTATATTAAATGCAGGTTTATGGGGAAGCTGCTCTAGGACAGGGGAGTTCTCTGGCTCCAAGGAAGGAGACCAAGGAGATTGTCATAGGAGGGGAGAGAGTAGAGATAAAGAAAGAGTATACATGCAGAGAGAGAAAGGGGGGAGGGAGGGAGGAAGGGATGGGGGTGAGAGAGAGACAGAGAGAGAGAGAGAGAGAGAGAGAGAGAGAGAGAGAGAGAGAGAGAGAACATAAAATGTCTGGACTATATAGGGAAAAACCTCTGGGGGAAGGGCAGCCTAGCTGGAAAGTTCAAGGTTGGGGGCAGGATATGTCAGGTAGGGAGTGAGGGATGCTGGGAGATCCTGGAGGCCAGGTCTGCTTTGATATGTTAAATATGCATCTCAGTCCTTTATCCCAGGGTCCAAAATCAACAATCAATACAACTGAAGTCCAGCAACTTCTTATGCCATAAGATGCTCCCCCCTCCCATCTTTGATGTGTCTTATTTCAGATTCGAGGGACACTGAGTCTGTTGAACTACAGGCCAGAAATGTGTTCAAGGACCTTGTGAAGAGTTTTTTTTTTTTTTATTACCTTAAGCCCATTCTCTCTGGTTTTGTAGACAATGTCCCAAAGTCACTGTCCCTTGTGAGCAGAATCATAATCCATTTAGTTATCCTTCCACCTCTCAAGATCGTTCTAATTCTAATTCATGGACAGTTTCCAACTCAATGATGCCTCTTTTCTCAGTCTTCACACTACCACGCACACTACCTTTCAGATGTAGCTAGAGCATAGCTTGCTCAGCTCATAGTTTAAGTATTCTGTTTCAAAAGAGGCTTAGTGCACTTTGGGCAGCAGGTGCTGAGTGGAAGGCCTCAGGCAACACCCATCAGTGAGTGTGAGCTTAGCATGTGGGCCTGGAGTTCATACTGAAAAAAGGTAGGCACCACTTGCAAACTCTAAGCAATTTTGTTTTTAAAAGATTCATTTATTCTTAATTGTATGTGTATGTCTGCTTTGCCTGCATGTATGTCTGTGTACCATATGCATGTGTGCTCTCATATACTAGAAGAGGGGGCTGGACCTTGGAACTAGAATTACAGATACTTGTGATTGATGGCCCATGTGGGTGCTAGGAACTGGACTTGAGCCATCTGGAAGAGTGGTCAGTACTTTTGGGGACTGAGTCATCTCTCTAGCCCCTCTGGAAATCTTTGCTTCTAGGTAATCACAAAATGCTAAGCTATGTCAAACACTGACATAAAAATATGTCACTCCTGCTGGACAGTGGTGGCCCATGCTTTTAATCCCAGCACTTGGGAGGCAGAGACATATGGATCTCTGTGAGTTTGAGGCCAGCCTGATCTACAGAGCAAGTTCCAGAATAGCCATGGCTACACAAAGAAACCATGACTCATTAATTAATTAATTAATTATAAATAAATGTCTCTCATAAACCCCTCTATCCCCAACAATTTTTGTCACATTCATTCACTAAAGTAAAATTCAACATGATATCATTGTAAATGCAAGCTAACAGGCTAGGAGAAGCATCCTTTCTCACATAATAGTATAGTCATTAAACATCATGTTAACAAAACACAGAGTATTCACATGAAAAACTAAACTTAAACATAATGCTGAAACACCTGTGTTAATATTCATTAAGACTTCAAACAAACCAACAACAATGTCTATAACTATGACTCACTCACGTGACAATATTTGCCGAACGCTATTGCATGACAGGTATGTGTCCTACAGGTGGATTACATGAGGTTAGTGCAATATCTACCCCCAGCCACGGACTTCATATCATTCCAACTAACAGAAAGTTAGAGTCAGAATTAGGGAGATGTAAAGTAATGCTGTTTTGCAATTTCATCACTCCTCATTAAGAGTAGGAATTTGGGGACTGGAGAGCTGGGCTCGGTGGCTAAGAGCACATTCTTCTCTTTCAGAGGACCCGAGTTTGCTTCCAGAAGTTTAAAAGTATCTCTAACTCTAGCTCCAGTGAACTGGACACCTGCTTCTGAACTTTGAGAGCACACATATAGAGACACACCTACTACAAATAAAGTATTTCTTAATTTTTTTATTTTTGAAATTAAGAGTACAATCACATCTTTTTCTCTTGCTCTTTCTTCCTTTGGTCCTCCCATGTCCTATCCCAAGAATAAGGTTTAAATGACTGAATATTGAAAAGTTCAATAATATGGATTGGAGCACTCAGTGGTTAAGAGCACTAGCTGCTGCTCCAGCAACAAGATGGCTTGCAATTGTTAACTCCAGCACCAGGGTATCTGGCTCTTTCTTCTGGTCTCTGCAAGCATGGCACACATGTGGTACAGAGACATGTGTGTAGGCAAAAGACCCTTACACACAAAATAATAAAATAATTTTTAAAAATTGACTTCAATAATAATGACCATAAGTCACAAATTTTAATGATTTTTTAAATATCATAATAATCAGCCTAAAATACAGTAGAATAAAAAAGATTCCATTAAGAATAACAGCCAAAAATAATAAAATATCCAATATTAGCCTTTTAAAATAAATTTACCAAATGTCCCTGTGTGGAACCCAAGAACGCTGTGATCTACAAAGTTTAGGGAATAACATGACAAGCTCTTAAAAAATTAGAAATACAGTGAGTGGATGGTGACTAACTACCTTAAGAAGATTTTCCAGATACTATAGTAAAAAGACAAAAGTAAACAAACAAACAAAAAGAGAAGAGGAGGAAGAAGAAGGGAAAGGAAGGATGGAAGGAAGGAAGAAAAGGAGAGGGAGAGAAGGGGAAGGGGGAAAGAGAGGGGAGGGGGAAAGAGAGGGGGAGAAGAGAAGAGGAGAGGTAAGGTGAGAAGAGGAGAAGAGAGGAGAGGAGGGGAGGGGAGGGGAGAGGAGAGGAGAAGAGAAGAGAAAGAGAAAAGAGAAAAGAGAAAAGAGAAAAGAGAAAAGAGAAAAGATATGTGGCCAATTCTTCCCGGAAAAATAAGAAAACAGCAGCCAGAAAACCAGAACTTTAGGAGGAGAAAACACTCAGTAAAAATAAGTAAGCTCATCTCCCAGGACACCCATCTCCAGAATGTGAAACTCCTGGTATCTGGATGAGGACGGGAAAATGACACACCCTGGGCATGAAACCGTAAACTTTCCGAACACTAAGAATAACAGCTTCCATAGAGACAGATTAGATTTTCAGATAAAGCACCTCAAAATATTCTTAACAGAAATGCTGAAATCTACAGTAAAAACAGTTTGCAGGGGAAATGGCCCTGTGGTAGGGACAGGAACTGCTCAGGGGCACTTGCAGGCTAGCTTGACTTTCCAGCCACGCCTACGGCCAAAAGCCACGCCTACCGCCACAAAGCCACGCCCGCCCCTACACAGTCCTCCGGAGTTACAGAAGACCCTGAAGAAACTCTAGTGGGCTCAAACGGGGTCTTCCAAGAAACAAAATCTAGTATATGAAGCTTCTGAGATGCTGGAGTTGATGATTGTTATTTATCACACTATCCTGTTCTGATTAACAAAGATTTCCGACACAGAATTCTATATATCCTGCCGAGTGTCGATTGAGGGTAATAATGAAGATATTTTCAAGAAACAACATTTCAGAAAAATGTTGTCATACTAATCTTTTCCCTGAAGGCTGAGAATAGGAGAGAAATACACCCAGGAGGCAGAATAATGGCCCTCAAGAGATATGATTCTGTACACTTCCAGACTCCGTGGACAGTTTATATAATCGTACTGACAGAAGGGATCTTGCCGCTTGGATTGCACGAGGGATTGGTGGGTGGGAAGGCTGTCTGGGGTTATCCCGGTGGGACTGTTAAAATCACAATGGATCTGGTAAAGGCAAGTGGAGAAGCAGTCAGATGCAGAGATCCAAAGATGCTACACTACTGGCTCTGAAGACTGAGAAGGGAGCCATAGCCTAGGGAACGCTGGTGGCGTCCAGAAGCTAACGGAGTCCACAAGTGGATTACTCCCTCGGGCTTCTAGAAGGAGAGCACTCCTGGCGACATCATGATTTTGATTTTTTTTTTTTTTTTTTTTTTGAGATACATTTCAGAGTTAGGACCTCTAGGGCTATAAAACAATAAATAGTATTAAATCACTGAGATCCTGCTAATTAGAGTCAGCGACAGAAAGAAACTAACACAACATGTTTTCAGAAATTCTTTTCCAGGGGAGATATAGATAACATCTATCCCTTCCTTACGAGGCCCCAGTGGCGAACCAAGGTATGATATGATTCCAGGGAAGGTTCCCCTAGAAACCAAGGAGTCTACCGGGCTTGTTTACATAGCATGGGGGAAGGGCTACTGGCAGGAGTGCCCGGTGGCAGTCCTTGGGTAGCTGCACTGGAAACTCTTCGCCCGGCATGGATGATGGCTTAACAATAGAGCTGCTCTTTTTTCTTCTCACTTCACCTCCCTCCCCGAGCCTACTACGTACCCTAGGATATCCCCAAACCCCCGAGGCTATGTATAATTAGAGCACAATACAACTGACTGGTAGACTCTCAGGTGACCGACCAATGGCCCTTTGTACTCTGCCCCACCTCCCACCTTCTCTGAGGAAATGTCAATAATCCACAGATCCAATTATGTTGGACCCCTGCAAGAGAGTACAGCCAATCAGAGGAAGACGTTGTCTGTGTTGCTCAGAGCTCTTCATTCCCCAATATAGCTTTTCAGGAAAAGGGCGAAAGTGAAGGAGAGGGTAAGGGAGGGAGGTCTCAGGATGTACCCAAGGATGGGGGCGGGAGCACGGGAGAGGTCTCATGAAAGGCATCATCAACTGGACACAGATACATCACCTAATCCGTGTGTGCAAAGTCCCACAGAAATAGTCTACAAATGGGGTGGAAGAGTTTATGGATCATTTAGGAATGGTAGAAAAGTAGATAATAAATAAAACAAAAGGAAAACAAAAGGCAGGTTTGTTCATAAGGACAAAGAAGAAATGAAACCAAGAATGGGGCTAGGTGGCTGCAGTTGGAGCCACTAAAATGATTAAATCGATGCCACTTGTAAAGCCCCAAGGCAACTGTCACGTTGCCCAAGAACGGTAGTATGAGTTTTCCTCAACTAACTGAAGCAATTTGGTTAGATATGCTTTCCAACAAATGTGTGGTTTCTACATGTCTGTGTTCCACTGTCCAAGGACCCCCCCCCCAAACCTACAGCCAACTAAAGGTGCAGCTGTGACTGGCGCTGCTGGTTTTGTTCAGATTTGGAGATGGCTGGGACATCATCCTCAGGATGAGATGAGGTGAGACGGCAGGTGAGAGCAGAGGGTGACCCCCACAGTTGTCTTCTGATGTCCATACATGCACTACCATGGTACATGTGGGTGTGCGCATAAATAGCATTTCAGATTTAGAGAACGCTGGACCTCTTTCCAGTGGTAACTGGTCCTTTGGGAATGAGGTGCGGAAGATGCTAAAACAAGAGTTACATAAAACAAATATTTTTAAGGCTGTGGCTGCCCAGAATTTTTTAGAAATGATGAGGATTTGATTAGTTTAGCATTAAATTACAAAGGGAGAAATGGGTCCATAATGTTCTTCTTGGGAACACATTACATGCTGATAAAATGGACAAATTTAGAAAAGGTTTTGCGTCTGAACTTGGACACTTACTTCTACTGAAAGCTAACCTCTAGAGAGGCATTTTGGCTGGCCCAAACACTTCCACATTAATGACTCAAGAACAGGGATGAGTGTGAAGGGCGGGTGGGGGGTGGGGTGGTGGTCTGGGGGACTCTGGGAGGGTAACAGTCACTGTTATGTAAGGTTGACCTGTTTCCCTTATGAAGATTATTTTGCCTCCTGACCCATCTCACTGAAAATTCCAAACAGAGAGTTCATTACAGCACACACTGGCCTTGGAGGCTTTTGGAATTATTTAAAACTGAAATGTTCAAGACATGACTTTTCTTATCATTTGAACTCATCAAAACAAGGAGGAGAGGAAGGAGGGAGCAGTGGGGACGCCTTCAAGGTCACGCTCATTAGAGCAAGGCTGATTTCAACTCTTTGCTTTATTCTGCCTTGTTAAGTTCCTTCTCTATACCTAATATATTTACCACGAATCATTAAACACAAACCTATTATTCTGTTCAATTGATTCGCCTATAAAACAAAAAGCAAGTTTACTTTTGTAGCTTTTTTGAAAAAAAAAAGTACTTCAGGCAAAATCACATTTGAACACAGAGAGATGCTTAAGAAACAAACTCTGGTGAGGGAAGGCCATGCTTAGTGTCCTGAACCAGCTTGAATGAATACCTAAGAGTCCCAAAGGTTCTTATGGATGACACGGTCGTCCACCTTGTTTTGTTTCTGTCTATGAGGACCTGCGAGAAGGAAATCAATCCGTAGTGAAGTTGGAGTCTGTGCAGCCAGCCGTGGTGTAAGTCTTGATAGGTAGCAGGCTCCTGCCTTCCTGTGCCTTATCCCAGTGCCTCTATACTCCAGGTCCTCAATAGCCGGCTATCTTTCACAACTGTAGATCTCCAGTTTATAATATCCTCCAATCTTAAAGGCTGAACGAATGAAAACTCCTTAGGGTATTTTATTTACCATTACAAAGCATTCTAAATATAAAATAATAGCAAGACTGACAAATATGCCGCACAGGATAGCATCAGCTACATTTAACACGGTACCAGCAGAACTTGTCAGAGTCTATGTAGTGACTTCTTTATTTTTGCCTTGATCCTAAGGAATAACAGAAGCTGGGGAGTGTGGGAATGGGAGAAGACCCTTAGTTCAAATCTTAATGATGTGACTGCTCCTCTGGTTTCCTAGCTACATTGGATACCTTCATTGAGCTTCAGTTTCCTGTGTCTAGAACAGAAGTTCTAAACCTGTGGGCCGTGACCCCTTTGAAAGATAGACTAGCACTTTGACAGGAGTTGCCTAAGACCATCCGAATGTCAGGTAAACAGTCTGTCTTCTGCGCCGACAGGCTTGGAGGAGCAGGGGATAGAAATGAGAAATGCATTATTTTCTTGAATCTCAGCCCTCATCTTCCTAGGATAAGGAGATTCTCACCAAAGGAGGGAGAGAGAGTGCGTGTGCGCACACGAGTGTGTGTGTGTGTGTGTGTGTGTCCATGCGCATGAGTTCCAGTCATCCTCCCTTCAGGGGAAAGGCACTTTCTAGACTCAGAAACCTTCTCCAAACTGACTGAAGCTTGGCCCAATAGTACTGAAAGTAATTGTGTGTCCAAACCCTTCAGGGGACTTACCTATTACAATTGTAAAATATTTTGGTTTTCCTTTATAGACTCTAAGAAAACAATGAAATTCATTTATTCTTACTCCAGGACTATGTTTTTTAAAGTCTCACAACTAAGAGGGTTTTACAATTGAGGGAGATGTTGGGGGACAGGGGATGAAACAGAAACAAGGATAAAGTCCTTCCTAAGGTTTTTGGCAGTTGTGTTGTTAAATGCTTGGCTGAGAAGTCTGCAGAAATAAATCCATGTGCTTTAAAAGGTCAAGAGACTTTGTTTCTGTTTTTCTCCATTACCTTCCTAGCACACCCCCCAGCCCTTGCCCCACAGCAGAGAGACGCCTGGCTTTAGTAAACTTCTCTTGAATGAACTGTCAGACAAGGTTTTTTTTTTTTCCCTTAAGAGAAACACATGATGTTACAGGACATATCTTACACATAAAAAAAGGCGATCTGAATGGTAGAAATTAATTTCAAATAGAAACTGCAGTGAGTGTTGGGGATAACAAACCCATCAAGAGGCTGGTGAGATGGCTCCGCAGTTAGGAGCACTGGCTGCTCTTGCAGGAGATCCAGGTTCAATTCCCAGCACCCACATGGCAGCTCACAATTATCTATAAGTCCAACTCCAGGGAGCTCTGACCCACCAACTTCTGATCTCTGTGGGTCCTGGATGGATGTGGTACACATACATGCAGGCAAAGCAGCCACTGACAAAATAAACAACTGAATGTTGATCAAAAACGAATGTCAATCCTTTATAGACAACGAGTTATGAGGAACAGTGAAGGAGTGAGGTTGAGGCCAACCTGAGATCTGAGTAATAGTGAATGTTGTTTGTGGGATGGAAAACCATGCCAGGAGGCTTGGTAAGGTAGAGCAGGTTGAGACCCGGAGACTCGGTGGATACACCTGAGGCTTAGGCTGCTCCCAGCTCCATTGTGCCCTACTCCTCACATAAAAGAAAGGTGTCCTATAGTCAAGTAGGCCCCCAAACAGAGTTCTCCTTGCTAATGAGTTACCTAAAGACCTGGAGAACTTAGCCAATTAGCTTCCCTTCCCAGGCATTCCTCCCTGCAAAGGTATTTAATCCTAGGCCCACTCTGAGAAGTTGGGTATGGTACGTTACTCTTCATCCATTTTTTTTTTTTTTTGCCATGAACAACCAATAGACTCTTTAGAACCATGGATTGTCTTTTTCATCTAAGATTGGCTACAGGAAGCCATGGAGAAGACGTTCGACTATAGAGAGCTGCAGCTTAATTCTCCCATAGAAGACCTCTCTAGGCTGTCAACCACAACCAACACCAAGCCTGCCTCTACCAAGCTAAGGACAATTACCAACTGGGACAAGCTGGAGTTCCCCCTTTCTCTCGGCCCAAGGCTACACCCTGCCCCCAGTCCACAGGCCCATGACTCCCAGCAATGCCTGGAGGTCCAAGAGCCAGACAACCCCACAGCCCAGGCCTCCTGGCAGGCCGCCATTACCCCCAACCAGCTTTGGCTTTCCCACATCTCATACTGCACTTTCCTACCCCTGGAGCCCTGTCTCAGAGCTTCCCTACAGCCTAGCACACACCCTGGCACCCTGTGGGATAAACACAGTCAGACTCCTCCTGTTCTGCCTCCTCAAGAAGCCATGCCCTGTGGTGGACCAACAGTTGTTTGGAAAAGTCATATCCTGTGGTAAGCTTCTAAGGATGGTCTGACCATTTCTTAAATTGACGCGTAACATCACTCAATAATAAATGTTATTATGGTCACTAAAGATTAAAGGGGGAAGGAGGATAGCATTCGAAATGTAAATAAATAAAATAACCAATAAAAATTAAAATAAAAAAAGATTAAACGAAGCCTGTTTATATTTCTGCCTAGTACTGCCTTACCAAAGTCCCAAACACTGGGTGGTTTACGAAGATTAAGATGTGATTGCTCATTGCTTAGAAAGTCAGAGGTCTAAAATGAGGTGCATGCGGAATTTTCTGCACTTTGGGATCTCAGAGGAGCAGTCTGTTCCAAGCCTTCTGTAGGCTGCAGGGGTCCCTGGTAAGCCTGGGGAAAACACATCATTCTCTAGAATATTTCTGTCCCTCAGCCCAACTCCCCCTCTTATAAACCCTCAGTTATAATGCACACTGGTTTTGCTTTAGCCTTGTTTTATTACAGCATAGATCTTCTTTCTAAGTCAGATCACATTTGCTAGCCTCAAATTCATGATGGAACTACGGAGGACGTTGAACTTCTGATCTTCCTGCTTTTTATCTGATACATGCCTGCAAGTCTAGCTCTCAGAAAATGTGATCTTATTTAGAAAGATCTTTACAGATATAATAAAATGAGAAGAGGCAAATCCTATTTGCATATATATACATATGTAATATTTTTATATCAAGAATAGATTAATATATAACTCATAGACAGTGTTATTATATATGACAATGGTCTGGGATACAAAAGTAGGCATCAGTTATAGAGCTTCACCTTGGACATAAACCAGAACTCACTGGAGCCAATTTTAATGTGGCTTTGATCTATTCTAATTTTTAAAGAGAAGAAAACTTCTACTTTGTAATTACTATATGGATTTACAAAGCCCTGAGAGAAGAAAGTGAGCAAGGGAGGATGGATGGAAGGACGGAAACCCTAAGCCCCATCATGAGATGTTAGTGATTTTACCTCTCCTACTTAAACTCTATAGCCCTGCTTTATCCTAACAATAATAGCCCTTCTATGAAGCCTCAGTTACCCTGAGATGTTTTCAAAGGACCGTGACCCAGAAAGAAATGAAAGAATGATAGAAAGTTATTCTGTGGCATTCAATACAAGAGAAACTGGTCACATACGACCACAGAGAGCTTGAAATGGGGCCAGTGTAATTAGAGTAGAGGCTTACGGCTTGAATTTCTATGTAAATGTTAACAGCTAGTATACTAGATGGCGTGGGCCTGTGGGAATGGTTCATTAGTGAAATAAACAGCCATTGTTCTCTCATCCTTCACATTGATCATTGTGGTAACCAAAGTAACACACTATTCTTCTTTCCAGCAAGAAGATAGAAATGAGTGAAGAGACCACGTTTTGTAACCTACTTGCTCTCCCTCTCTCTCCTCTCCCTCTCCATTTCCCTCTCTCCCCCTTCTTTGGTGGAGCTAAGGATTGAACACAAGAACATGTACAAGGTAGGCAAGCACTCTTTCACATCCTCAACATTCCATATAGTTTGTTTTTTTTAACTTACATTGAAGAGTATTTAGAAATGTCCACTCTTGCCTCTAACAACAATGAAAACCGACAGGAGAGATTCCGCAAGCACTAGCAGTCGTTCTCAACCTTGTGGGTCACGACCCCTTTGGGTGTGGAAGGACCCTTTCCCGGGGATCACATGTCAGACATCCTGTATATCAGCTTTTGCATTAGGTTCCATAACAGTAGCAAATTTACAGTTATGAAGTAGCAACGAAAATAATTTTATGGTTGGGGGTCACCACAACATGAGGAACTGTGTTAACGGGTCACAGCATGAGGGAAGTTGAGAACCACTATGCTAAAGGAAGCAAAGATGAGAGCACAGTCAGGCAACACAGAAGATTTAGTGGTGGTGATAACGAGCAAGGGCGAGAAGTCTTCACATGATAGCAGCCTCAATTAGTTCTCTCAGAGCAAGACTCAGTTATGAGGACAAGAAGGACAGATGATATTTTTGAACAGTCATCTAAGATGAAGGACATCATCACATATATTCTTTGAAAAGAATAAAGCATGACCTGTTTGTCTACTCGGACACAGAACGGTATTGCTATCTATATGGCTGCAAATTATACAACTGAGGCTGGAGAGATGGCTCTGCAGTGAAGAACACTGATTGGTCTTCCAGACCTCCTGAGTTCAAGTCCCAGCAACCACATGATGGCTCCTAACCGTCTGTAATGGGATCTGATGTTCTCTTTTGGTTTGTCTAAAGACTCATATACATAAAATAAACAAATCTTTTAAAAAACGAATATACAACTGATGAAAACAGGCATACAAAAAATAGGGAAAAAATCAGATGAAATAGACATGGAAAGTTGACTTTAAAAAGTTGATAATATTCCTTGAAATCAAATGGAAAATGATGAAGGATATTTTCTTCTGAAAAAACTGAAGGCTAAATTTTTAAGCTTTATTTTTTAATGATTTATTTATTTTACATATAGAAAAATATGCAGTAGCTACCTTCAGACACACCAGAAAAGGGTGTTGGGTTGCATCACAGATGGCTGTGAGCCACCATGTGGTTGCTGGGAATTGAATTCAGGACCGCTAGAAGAGCAGCAGTCAGCGCTCTTAACCGCTAAGCCATCTCTACAGCCTGAAGGGTAAACTTTTATGCCCTAATCAAACTACTAGGTTCTTAACATGTAAAAACCTCACAAATAAAGGAAAAAAATGTGTTTGTATTTCAGCTAGTCATTTTGAAATTATTAAAAGCATCAGCCCTGGGACTGCCCAATCCTGGGACGGAGTCTAGAGTCTAACATTTGGAGACTGACCTTTGCAAAATTAGTCAGCCTCCTTAGGATTCAGATCTCTCATCTGTACAATAGAGATTAAAAAAAAAATACTTCCTTTCTTATTGAGCTTGAGAGAGAGTACATTTGACATGCAGAGTGCTTGGCAGAGGTTTTGGCACACAGGAGGAGGCGTGGATCAGCTACAGGGAGTGATTTTTATTATGCTGGAGTTGCATAGAGCAGGTTCCTTGCTCTGTCTGTCATATATGGGAAGCTCAGACACGTGAAATGAAAACTTGTAGTCACTTACTACCAACAGAACTCACCAGTGCTGATGGCTGCTGCTCCCACCAGCTGAAGACAGAAGTATCCCAGGAAATGTCCTACGGAACAAGCTGCTCAGTGTGCAACTCTTAGGCTCAACTTCAGTCTTCTCCTACCCTGGAAATTGCTTTCTCTGACATTTCCAATGACTGGACATTACTTGAATGGGCTCCAATTATACACAAAAAGTATAAGACAGAGAGAAAACTGAAAATTTCTTGTAATACAACTGCCTGAAAACAGAAAAACACTAGAAACCTGCCATGCTTTTCACTGTGGATCTGGCTAGCCCACCATACATGGATATTCTGTGCCTGGTTTTGTTTGTATTCAAGAATATCTTTCCATTTTGTTCACTAGAGATTCAAGTGTTCATTCTCAATGGGGTTCCAGCCATACAGAAGACAGTAAAAAGTGGGTGTCAGCAAGAAAAAGAAGAAAATAAAAGAAAAAGAAAAAAAGAAAAGAGCTTTCGATAATGGCTTCACACAAAGACTGATGGGAGCTGTGAGGTCCAAGGAGATTTCAAAACCAAGTGAAAAATTATAGATGTTCATTTTTTTTCGTATGAAAATCCTGGAGAGAAGAAGAGCGGGCCCAGTGGACTCCAGATGGCACACCCCATCCCCCACACGGCTAGTACTTTGTGGAATGTGAAGCTCATTGGCTTGAACTTTTAATAAAAGAGAACTTGTGGTAACTCGATGTGTTTTCAGGACTTAAAGAGTTTTTATTTTATCAAGATCGCAACTCTTGGTCTCGGCATCAAGAAGTTATTTCTGAGTGCTAAGCCAATATGAAAACCATGGGTCTGGCCCCCCGCTGACTTTCTTCCGCCAGGGTGGGTTCATTCTAGAGGCCAGACGTGTGTGAGACCTTATTCTCTGGGTGCCACCATGTCTCTACCTAAGCCAGGGGGGTCTACAGACCTAAGTAATTAGCTTTCTGCCCCCGGGGGACACCCTCAGGGCCTTAATCTACAGGGCTGCATTCATCACTTCTAGAGTTCACTTTCAATCCAACAGAAGTCAGAAGCACAGAGAAAATGCATTCACATGCACCAGACTGTTCTATTCTTGTTATTAAAGATTCTACCTTAAGAAGGCAAGCGAGCCTGAGTCTTCCACCCAGGAGAAGCCTGGTTGATCAGACTGCACTCAAAGTAAAAACCCGTACAACCAGGCAGCAGACCGGCGATGAGTGTCCTTACTGTGCTTGTCTGACATCGGGCAAGGGCATGGGAATGGAAGCATATGTGCCCCCACCCAGAAAAGAAGCAGAGAGGTAGGGAAAAACCCCATGTGATGCATGCTGCTCTTTCCTTGAAGAAGGAACCTCCCTCTTGGGCAGGTTGTTGACCAAGTGAGAAACGTTTCACTTACAACTAAAATCCCAAACCCCTTAATGACGGTGAATCATCATTTTATTAATAAGTAACCTTTACATAATAAGGCAGGCAGTGAGAAGAGCACACCAAAGGTCTGAGGGAAAGTTTTCCTTCACCGTGGCCTTTACAGAAACTGTTCTCAAATCTGTGCTGCAGATCTGTGCTGTGAGCATCCTGGAAGCCTGTCAGAAATGCTGATTCTTGGGTAGCTACCCAAGAATCACAGAGGCCAGACCCGCGATCCTATCTCAGATCCTTGAATGAGAGATCGAGGGTTAGACAGCACAACGAGTATTTTAATATGGCTCTAGGCAACTCTGATGCTAGCTCAGGTGTGAGTCCTGGCGTCGTGGGAAGAACTGGGCTGAGAACCAGGAGTTCACATTCAGATCCCAGCTCTGGGTCGCATGGTCCAGCTCAATGGAATCAATGAGGAGGCGTTACTTGCCACTGTGGGCTCCGGGTTGTACAAGGACGTGAGGTGCTTGTGTTAGACAAAGTCCTGACCTTTGGCCCAGCATCCTCTGAGTCCCTTTGGTCCTTAAGAAGGCCATTTTCCTTGTTTTCCATTTGTATTTCTGGTGTCTGCCATCCAAACAACCAAAAGGTACACACTGGATCGAACAGCAGGAGACCCTTCAATTAAGGTGAATCCTACTGTACAATTCCTCTAGGACCTTAATGTTATTCCTGTCAAGTAAGCACAGGCCCCTTTACTGATTTACTGACTGTCACTTCTCCGCGTCGTGCTTAATGCCTTTCAGACATCCTATGCTCTAGGCTGTGATTTTAGTTAAACTCTGCCAGGGGAAAAAAATCCGAGGTTCAGAATATTAAGTAATTCACTCAGTGTCATACAAAGTGGCAGAACCAATACACTTTCAGAAATAAGTTTGTCAAGGGGCTGGGCGTGTAGCTCAGTTGCAAGAGTGTTTGCCTAGCCCACTTAAGGTCCTGGGGTTCCAAGCATCACAGAAAGTAAACCTTAATGAGATGGTGGATGGCTGCCATCTCAGGATTCTGTAGATAAGATCAGAGATCCAAGGGTCTGCCTCAGCTACGCAGTGAGGTCACGGCCAGCTCCAGCCGATGTGAGACTCTGTCTCTCTCAAAACAGCAACAACCAAAAACAACAGGAAGAGCCAGGGGGTGGTAGTGCACGCCTTTAATCCCAGCACTTGGGAGGCAGAGGTAGGTGGATTTCTGAGTTCAAGGCCAGCCTGGTCTACAGAGTGAGTTCCAGGACAGCCAGGGCTACACAGAGAAACCCTGTCTTGAAAAACCAAAAAAAAAAAAAAAAAAAAAAAGAAAGAAAGAAAGAAAGAAAGAAATGAACAAAAACAACAGGAAGAAAAATCTACTTGCAAAGCTCATGCTCAAAGGTGTGGTTGAGGTTTAAACATCTTTTCTTGTGTTACAACTGGACTTGGCAGACGATGCCTTCAGGGATCAAAGATTAAGAAACCGAGCACAAGGACATCTAAGCTTCCAAAGCCCAGCTATAAAACTGGCGAAGATAAGCCCGATGGGCACATGGTGACTAACTTTTGATTTTGTCAATTGTGACTTCCTCTTCCAGGGGCCGACTAGCTAGCACCATTGTTGCAACAACAGAAAAAAAAAATCATAAGAGACTTGCATTTAAAATAAGGAGAGTCAGTCCCTGGACATACGTAACAGATGTGCAACTTTTTCTTGATGCAGGCCCCCCAGCAACTGGAATGGGGGCTGCCTCTGAATCTGTTACCTGCCTATGGATCCTGTCTGTTCCCCTAACTGGGCTGCCTTGTCTGCCTCAGTGGAAGGGGATGCATCCAGTCTTGTGGCGACTTGATGAGTTGGGGGGTGAGGGTATCTCTGGGGGGGCTCCCCATTTTCAGAGGAGGAGGGGAGGGATGGGAGGAGGACCTATGTGAGGGAGTACTGGTAAGAGAGGGATGTAAAGCAAATATAATAATAATAATAATAATAATAATAATAATAATAATATAAGGAGAGTCCACTGTATTACATGTATTTTTTCTCACACCTCATGATCATTTTCATCCTGTCCCTCCCACCCCCATACCCACACATTTTAGGGAGTTTGCACTTGGCTTTCATCAAGCTCACAAAAGTATAGAGCGACGGGAAAATTATATTTATGAACTTTTAATATCATAACTATGAACCTGGTAGAAATAGCACTAGCTCCAAGGTCTAACCCAATGGGGAAGCTCCACCACGCAGCTCACATCAAGAGCCAAACAAACCAACCAATGCCAGGAACAATGCGACGGCAACGCAGAAGAGACTGGCAAAGGGTCTGCAGTAATTCCAGGGCCACAGTGGGCAGGTGGCTACAAGGACAGATCAAGTGGTGGCTTTTCCTCCCTTGTCACTTGGGTCATCTTCAGGCTCTTCAGGTCTCTCATCATTAAAGTTGATTCTTTTCACATCATCTAGCTACTGGTTGTTTATGAATGACTCATGGCTAGGAGGGACCTGGCTGGGTTCACTAGATGCCGCAAGCAAAGAGCTTACCTTACTAGGAGGTGGTCCATGGTCATCCAAGTAAGTGGAGTTTCCTAGGGGGGGAAAAAGAACATTGAGTGGTAAACATTTTAGCTCCCAAAATAAGATAGTGTAAAACTCAAAAAAAGGGAGGTGGGGGTGGGTGGGAGCATTGGAGATATATTTCTATTCAGACAGATGTTATTCATCTGGTTAGTTTGGGCGGGGACACACATGGGTATGCAGGCACACAAACATTCACAAAGCAGAAGCACGTAGCCAATGCCTGCTGAGTTTATTTTGGACCACTGGGTCTGAAACTTTGTGAACATCCACTCTGTGCAGGTCTTGTTATCACACTGACTGCCCAGCCCCCTCCCAAAGTCCAGCTTCAGTAGCTCTGCAAATGTGCTTATGTTACAGGGAATCAAGTGATGCAGGCGCTGCCTAGAACCAGGCTTTGTAGACCGGCACTGTTTCTCCAGTCTGCCTTGAACTTGCCAACTTCCCTTCATCTTCTCAGCTTAGCTTGAATGTGATTAATAGCCACCTGCTGGTGTGTTTTCATAGTACATGGCTATTGCTTCCTAATGAGTACAAAGGATTCAGAAGGGCTGAGAGATGACTCATTAAGGAGCTTGCTGGCCACACGGAGACGAGAGCCTGAGTTTGGATTCCCCACACCCTCTTAAAACTCCAGGCATGTGGCAACAGCTGGCAGCCTCAATGCTGGCAGGGTGGAGACAGGCAGGTCCCAGGGGTTCACTGGCTGGCCATTCTACTAGAACAGAGAGATCTAGCTTCATGGAGAGACCCGGTCTCCATAAAGGTGGAGAACACTTTAAACAAGACATCCTCATGTAGACCATACGTGCCTATGACGATGACATGCGTGCACACACAGGACTAAAGAAAGACTGGAAGATTTGCTCAGTGTTTTATTTATAAATACTGCTTTAGCAGATCCAAGTTTCGGGGAGGGGGGAGGGTTTACAACTGCTCCCATTTCCCAGAAGAGAAAACAGAGACCTAGAGGTCTCGAATAACTTGCTTATGACAATATAGCTATTTACACTGCAGACCGGATGGGGAAGACGTGAGTTTTCTAGAGTGCGTTTGGGCATCTGCTCATCCGAAAAGCTAAGCATCTTGCTATCTTGACTGGTTTGTAGCCTGGGCACTGCACATGTTGCTACCTGGTGACACTGGACCATATGGAGACATCTATCTGGAAGTTCCTAGCCAGCAGGGGTACTCACTAACCCAGGGACATCTCCACCGGCAAAGCAAGACAATGGGATTTGAAATGGGAAGCAGAAGATACCAGAAGCACAAGATACTTATAAATAATAGATTAGGGAATGTGATAAGCATCCGACTTTGAGTAGATGAAAGGTGCTTTTGACAGGGCACCATAAAAATAACTTAGAAAATTGGAATTAAAAAGGAGAGCAGAGTTTTAAGCCAGGGACAATTCAGCTGGGGATAGTTTTCCAAAAGCAATAAATAAGTGGGGCTTGGCATACAGATTTTTCCACTCTGAGTCATTATCTGTCTCTTGCTTTGTAGGCCTCTGATTTATAACCCACCTCATATCCACAGTGGCTGCACTCTAATTGGCCATGTGTGTATATTAAGCAGACCACAAGGTCTACTTTAAACTACAAGATACAATGCAAATACCTGCCATGCACAGGACAGGGCAGGGGGAACCCTTTTAATGTGAGCACAAGGAACAATTTGTTAGAGGCTTATTATTGTGCTAAATTCCGCCAGGCACACACACCAGGAGGAAGATAAACGTCAGACTCAATAAGAGAATATGTCTAAACACAGTTACCTATGTCTAGAAGAGTGTTCAGGAATATCCTATAACAAAGCAGAAGTATAGTTGTTCTCCAGGTACCTTGCTCAAAAATCAAGGATGGTGTCAACAACAAAATGTTCCTAAAATTCTAAAACGCTATTTGATAGATATCGCTCAAGGCCTAGAGGTTCTGATGAGCATGCTGGATGCCCTTAGACCTTGGATGGAAATGGTTAAGCCAATCCCAGCATGCACTTGTTTTCCCAGCATCCTCCTCTGTTTAGTCACCATTTCCAGAACACTTCTGAATCTATAGAAGAACCTAGTTGCCACATAAGAATGAAGCTTCTAGCCTGACCTTTAGATGATAGAATAGCTCTGACCAAGGGCTTACTATTTGCCAAGCACTTTAAATAATTCTTTTTTAAAGATTTATTTAATTTGTATCTATGTGTTTGAGTGCATATCTACATGTGTGTCAGTGCATGCATGTGAGTTCCCTTGGAGGCCAGAAGAGGATACTGGACCCCCTACAGCTAGACTTATAGGTAGCTGTGAACTGCCCAATGTGGGTGTTGGGAACCCAATTTGTGTTCTATACAATAACAGCCGACATTCTTAAGTGCTGAGCCAGCCAATCAGTCCCTACAGGCTTTAAAAAGACGGGTTTCCCTAAAAAGAGACCTTATAAAGTGACATAGGCATTTCACCTAGGTTATATAATCCAGCCAACACAGCAGAAACCAGGCCCTCACAGTCCGACTACTGTTGCTACATCCCACTCAGTAGGAAGCACCATCTCTTAGCATTTATTACCCTCTTATCTTTCTCTTCCTTTTTTTCTTCCCTCCCTCACTTCATTACAGAAGACTTTCAAAACCAGATAGTATTCTGAAGAAATGAGTCGATGTTCGTTAGCCCTTCTCTCGGCACACAGGAACGGAACGGGGCTCATCACAGCTGGCGCTTGACCCTGAGTCCTATCCTATAGTTACATTAGCAGATCATTACACATTTTCCTTGGTTTATCAGAAGCCAGAAGCACTAAATGCTTTACACTAGCAAAGTTTCGAGGTGGAGGTGGCTTCAGGGAGACAGGTATTTCTGTGGTATGCACAGCCAGCTTGGTCTCTCCTAAGATGGGACTGTATTTCTTGGTACGCACATAGAGTTTGTTGTTGTTGTTGTTGTTTGTCTTTAATCCTAAGATGTTAAGTTTTCATGTGGCAAGGTCAATACAACTGCCAGGATGTTTGAAAAAGCAACCGGATGGGGCTGGTGAGATGGCTCAGTGGGTAAGAGCACCGACGGCTCTTCTGAAGGTCCTGAGTTCAAATCCCAGCAACCATATGGTGGCTTACAACCATCCGTAATGAGATCTGACGCCTTCTTCTGGTGTGTCTAAAGACAGCTACAGTGTACTTAGATATAATAATAAATAAATCTTTTAAAAAAACCAAAAAACAGAAACTCTTTCACAAAGTATACATGACCATGAAGACGGCTTCTAACAGCTTAAAGGCCTAGAAGCTGGTGTGGCCTCTGACTGAGATAGCTAAGGGACATGTACTAGAACCCATCCTTAGGGTTCTATTAATTGAGAGCTAAAGATGAAGGTCTAGGGAGGGAGGAGTCTGGGATAATCATTATGGGGAATTTGAGCAAGGTCTGGCTGTACAGAGAGAAAAAAAAAAGAAAAGAAAAGAAAAGAAAAGAAAAGAAAAGAAAAGAAAAGAAAAAGCAACTGGTTAACTTGTTCACCACTGATATCAAAGGACAGGTTGCTATCAGAATAGGCTTGCAGATGATTATATTCAGCCCTGATTTTCAAAGAGTTGTAAAAGCAAGTCTTGGGGTCTTTGGGCCTGGAGCTGAATTCTGGACAGGTTAAAGAAGAGAGGAAGGCTAAGTATGACCTGCTGGCTTGACACCACATTCATGGGCCTCTACACTCTAAATCCCACCGTACCCTTGCCAACCTTCAGGAGAGAGTCATCTCTGAAATCCCATACATACAGCATAAGAGAAAGCTTGCAAATGGGTTCCATCTAAGTATATGGGAGTTACAGCTTAAACAGTCAGCTCAGCTCAGCTCCTATGTACCACCAGTCTCCCACCAGTACCACCAGTACCACCAGTATGTGTTATCAGGGTTTCTCTGTAGCGGGATTTTCCCTGTCTAATTAATATGAATATTAGTGCAGCAGGAGGCCTGTGATTGGACAGAGAAAAGGGAGGTGGAGCTAAGAGTTGCAGGGACACAGAGCGACTTGGGAGAGAGGAGGAAGCAAAATGGAGGCTGACGAATAGGATGATTCAGATTCAACGTGGCTTTAAATAGCCACAGGTAGATATAATTTCATATAGGGAACTTGTCTAACCTAGGTGGGCAGCTTGTACCATTATCAATTGGCCCTGAGTTTATTGTGTGGGCATCCTGTTAGTTGAGAATTTATTGATATATAAATCTGACTGCTTAATTATAAGCTTCCTGAGTTTTGTTTCTACCGGGTTGCTGGGTGTTGTGGGGGCTGACTGTGGGGTGGGCAGTCGTTGTGTAGGGCTGACATGGCAGTGACCCGCCAAGGGAGCTTAGTGAGTCTGGTACAGATGTTTCAGGAGCTCGGAATCAAGAGAGATTGCTGAGTTGAGAACACCCTACTCTGGAGCCATATGGCCCGATGATGCCTGGTGTAGCACTGGATACAAATAGTCATTTTTTAATATTTCCTGCAACATTTCTCTGCTTTATAAACTCTTTCCAGCAATGATTTATTTTAGAACACTTGGATGAGGTCTGACCCTGGGAACCAGGAGGGCAGGGATCTGGACTCGAGGCTGTTTGCTATGTTAACCCAATGTTATCACCACAGGTGATGACAGCCATGGTGGTCTCTATTGGCAGAGCCAACAGGCTAATCATATGAGAGCCACTGACGCTTGATATGACAAGACAATGAGTATGAAAGATCAGATATGTATGCAACAAGCAGGTGAAACATTCTTTTGGAGCAAGGTATAACCTCTAAAGAATGTCATTCTACTCGGACTGCAATATTCTACATCTTCAAAGTTTTCTATAATGTGCGTCTGCAAACAAAAGAATCTCACACCTTATAAGGAAAATTCGAGGTTAATGCTGTTCTACAGAAATACTGAGAATAATGCATACAGTCGGCGCCTAATATGTCTTTCCTAGCAGTATTAATTGTGTTCTAAGTAATAGAAGCAGCCGGGCAGGAGCGGCCTCTGTGCCTCCCCGTTTTCTTCTCAGGTCTGCCATCCTTTGCTGCACACTCAACTTGCTCACAGAGCCTTGAAGGAAGGCGATGCCAGGCTCCAGCCATTGCAGCTCTGATTTAATTATTCTGGAAAAAGTCCCAGGCTGTTGGTAGTTTTGAAAAAAAAGTTCCTTAGGTAATTCTAATGTCTAGCCAGGCCTGAGAACCACTGAGCTATAACACGAATAATATATTTTATAACTCGGGCCAAATCCAATCTTCTAGAAGCAAAAAAGAGGATGATATCCTTCCCAGGCTCATCTTCATCAGGGGTCACCTCCATCATGGGTGATGCACAAGTGTCAAGTCCAAGGGAGATGCTGATGGGGTGTGCGTGATCAGGGCTACCCATTCTGTAGGATGCTGACCAAGCAAGTATAGATCACATGTGCTTCAGAGGGTAGAAAGAAACTATAAAGAGGAAAGCAGGCTACGGGGCTTCCTGAAAAGATATCAGCAAAGGTCACCTTGAAGGTCACTCTAAACCCTTCCCAGACCCTAAAAATTCCTTTCAAGAGTACCTTAGAATAAACAAGTACTGTAAATAGTATGTGGCTTTTTGAGACTCTGTGCTCAGGTTCGATGAGAAGGTGAGTGGATAAATCCATCATCTGCCTGGAGTTTCCTAGACTCAGGGTAACTTAACCAACCATGGTCCTGGAGACTCTCAAATAAGACCTTCACACATATTTTATCTATCCATGAGTCCTTGAAAGTAAAGAAGTCCCCTGGGAAATCTAAAGCGAAGATACTCTCTGGTGGTAGCCCAAAGAGCCACCTCCTGTTTGCTTGTGCCTGATGGAGATGAAGTAAATGAACTTGGACAGTAAAGATGAGCCACATGTCATACCCTTGAGGTCTGCACTCAAGACCAACACAGCCATATACAGAAGCTGTCAGTGAGCTAGAGAGATGGCTTGGCCTGTAAAGGCTAGGTTTACAATCAAAACATCAAATGTGACGACCCGATGGATACCCAAACACTACATCTACTGCTCTGTAGTTTAAATAGCAACAGTTGCTCTTCTGTTAGAGGGAGAACAGAAAGCAAGCCCGAGAAGGATGATGTAAGGCCTTCAATAACATGACCATACCAGAACGGAGAACACAGGAGAAAGCAGAGCTGTGGGTCCAGAGCCAAAGGCGCTGGTTCCCATCCCCACCCTGCCCTTCACTTGAGTGCCCTGGAAACAGCAGTTTGTTGTTATTGTTGTTTGAGACAATGTATTGTAACACAATGCCCCTATATTGTAACACAAAGACTTTAAGCCACAGCTAAGGAAATTAAATATATTAAATGTAGACATACATTTAAAATTAAATTTCAAATTATATCTTTTAAGTATGCAAAACACAGAGTTTTCTGGTACATGGTAAAACAGGAGTCACCTGGGATCACAGTTAACAACTGGGTCACTGTCCTCCTAGTGTGTATCTATTTGTCACCAGCACTACTCTGAAAGACTTTATAAAAGATAGTTTGGAAATTTCCAAATCATACTTGTGAAATGGTGATATATATTTTTTTTGAGGATGGTTGTGATTAGTTGAGATGTAATGCAAATGGATCATGCCAATACTAAATTGTCAATCCTCTGACATCACCTGAGCTTATCGTGAAAGGAGTAACTAAAGCTTAGGACCTGTGCTGGCCAGGTAGAAGAATTATAAGTCTGAAAATCCAGCACAAGCTTGCCCACATAGGCCTGGGAATGAGCAAGCAAGCTGTTGAACATTCTGGGAACTAGCAGGCCAAGAAGAGATAGATAAGACATGTCTGGGTGGGCTCAGGCAAGCAGGGACCTGTCTGGGCAAGATGACCCAACTGAATGATGAGGTATGGTTGGAGGCCAGCCAGATGCCCTACTACCTCAATACCACCCTTAGTAATTTCCCTATGCTCTGATCTGCACGTATTCTAGCTGGATTTGAATTAGCCAATTATGTATTGCTATGCTAATTCCTTTGTTCCCCTAGACCTCCTTCCTATAAAAACCCCTAAGCCCTGAGCCTCGAGGTCGATCCCTCTGTTTCCTGCGTGAGATATGGGTACACCCGGAGCTCCGATATTAAAACTACCTCCTGTGTTTACATCAAGATGGTCTCTCGTGTTTCCTTGGGTGCACGTTCTCCTGGGACTTGAGCGAGGGTCTCCCTACGGGGGTCTTTCAATCGTTTACCTTTACTCTCATAATTGCATTTATTACTTAAAAAAATAAAGAAGGTCCTGAAGGGAGCAAAGCCACTTATAATTTGAAAAACGAACATCAATACAATCACTTGATGTGTTCTATTATTTTCCAATGGTATCTTGATAGGCCTTCTAAAGTGCACCCTTTTATTTGAGCAATTATTTGAGCTACCTTCGGCCATGCGCTAATGAACTTGTACAACCTCAAGGGATATAATTTATTCTTGACTCTGGATCTTGCATTTAGCAGATCTATTTTTCGCCTGAACAGGTCCTGGAAGAATAAAAAAACGTTTACTACCCGCTCCCCGAATAGAAGCCCTGATTGGAGTTAGTGCCGGTATCAAAACGCCGCCCCCATGCCGTGTGGATGCTCAGACACAGGCTCCTCTTCTCAAATACTTTCTTCCCAGGTCCTTTGAAAACCATGCTCATGAATGCCTGGGACCCTGTCCTCTGTTCCCCGGGATGAGGCATTTCACACAGGCCTCTGGTTACTGACCACGCAGTCTCACAGTGCTACATCTCCCCTGGGAGTCTGAGCCTTGGATAAGATAGGGGTCGCTGTGGAAGGGGGTGCTGTAGCCCCAGCTTTGGGCTTGCCAGAATAATATGCTCATTAACATGCTAATGCCCCACCTTCCATCACTAACCATGGGTTCTGCTTTTCCATGAGGTCACTGTGAGCACACCAGCCTTCATTACAGTGAGGAGTTTGTGCACTGGGTGTCTCCAGTCGCTGCATAACTTATGATTGGGGAAAATGTCTGCTTGGCACTATTTAAGCTTTAATCAAACTATTTTCCACTGAACTAAAACAAGGAGTCCTATTAATTGCCACTATTCAAGTATTTTTACTAAAAAATATCTTTAAAAACCACTCTTACGTGCTTATTCAACCTGTTAATAAATGACACCATGAAAATATTTTTAAAAAAAAGATTTCAAAAATTATCTTTAATTATGTGTATATGTGCATGTGTATCTGTCTCTGTGAGCACAAGTGCTCACAGAAGCCATGACATTAGCTGCCCACCATGGGTGCTGGGAACCAAACTCAGGTCCTTCAGAGAAGCTACACATGTTCTTATTTACAAAGCCATCTCTCCAGCCCTGCTAAAACACTTTGTTGATCCTACACATGAAGATTGGGCCTTCAGAGTATTCACAAACAATAGCCAAACTAAGCTATCACCATTGATCATTTAGAAAGCAACTTCCATTCTTAATTAAACTGAAAAGCCAGTTAATGCCCTTTGCTTTTTATTGCTAGCTACACAAACAAACAAAGAAACAAACAAAACTACCTTGCTTTACAACTCACGTCTTCAGTAAATCTGAATGTGGATCTTGGAACATTAAGGGTGAGTTTATAGAAGGGAACTACTTTTGCAATCAAGTTGTTAGTGAACCATTCTTATTAATATCAACTTATGTATAAATATATATTATTTCCAAATTAGCTCAGAAATTCATGGCAATCTTACTACAGGATCCTGCACCAGTAGGAGTGGAGTGTCAGTCAATCCCTTAGGCCTCTGTTTCCTTACATTAGGTTCTTGCTCCCAGATAACTCCCAGGGCCAGGGGATCTAACCGCTAGGATTCAATGCACCTACAACTACAGCCGCTGCTGGCCAATACATGTTCTTCTACTTAGCAGCCAGGCAAGTTTCTCACCAGGCAGAACTAGACTGCACATGTCTGTAAGTTCACCGAGAGAACACTGGCCTGACGGCTATGCGGAATCTACCCCGAGAGAAAGAAAACAAGATCGAGCTGAAGAAGTCACCACACTTGTTAGATGACAGCAGTGGCTGGCCCAGTGCTCTCCTAAGCCTGGGGCAAAGCACTCTGCAGACCTTGCCCCAATGCTTGCCATAGCACTAGGACTCACAAGCCTCATTTCCCAATGCAGAAGGTACGTTTAGAACAGCCAGAGAATTAGACAGCTTCAACTGCTACTCAGCAGGTGCTCCTAGACTTGACCTCCACTGCTTGACCCTAACCCACTTTGTACCCCCTAGACCCTCTGCTTCATTTAAAGATCCCAGTCTGGGGCCCTCAGTGTGTTAGGACAAACTGGTCCCTTTCAGATAGGAGTAGCTGAAGCAGGGTGAAGTCTTTTGTTGGAGTGATGTTTTTATTCACTGCATAAAGATTGTCTCTATATTGTACAAATGTTGATTACAGACAAGACTTTGGTATTGTTATTCATATGGCTACAATCTATTTTGCAAACACGCCCTCTCTCATTTTCTGATAAATTAAAAAGCTGTTGGCCTACAGCAAATGCAGGAAGTACAAGGTGAGTCTGCTAGGCAAAGATAGGAATTCTGGGAAAGAGATAGATTGTGGGAGGGTTTTGCCAGCCATACCCAGAGGTGCCAGAACTGAGAAGAGGTAACTAGCCACATGGCAAGCTTAGAATAGAATAAATGGGTCGGTAAGCTATAAGCTACTTGGGAACGAGCCTAGCTGTAAGGCCTAGGCATTCATTAATAAATATAAGTTTGTTTCCCTGTTCTTATCCATGGGAGCTTGCAGTCCAAAAAGGTCCCATTATAGTCTTCTCTGTGCCTTGTAAAGCCACATGGGTCACTCAATAGCTAGGCATGGACATGGACCTCTGGCAGTATATGTCATCACCTGGCACCTGGCACCTGTCAAGGACAAACGCTATTCAAGAACTGAAGATCCCAGGAGCTCCGAGAACAGCCTGGAACTGGCAAAGTAGAGGTGGGGTGGGAACACCCAGATCGCTGTTCCAGAACAGCGATCCTGGTTCGCTACGAGGTGGCTGCCCTTCAGTGTAGCTTTGAAATACTTTATACTAAAAGTTGGCTTGAACCAGAAATCCTAACAATGACAAGACATTTCAACATTGCATTGGTCAACAACAGAAAAGAAAGTACTACTTGTTTCTTGACCTTCAACTTCAATGGATATACTTTTAAAAACATAATAATAATAGTAATGGTAGTAATAGTAATAATTAATAATAATAATAATAATATTTATGGTTAGCTGAAAAATGACTTCCCAATGTGTCCTTGTGGTAATCTCAAGAGCATATTAGTGACTATATGACTTCACACATCGGGATGCATGATGGTACAGTTTATCCCAAAGGATTTAGGTGGTGCATTGAGATCATGAGGGTTCTGGTAAGAGGCAGGCCGTGGGATCAGAGTCAGACAGATATGACAGTGGGAACAAGGATGAGTGATGCGCTTTGGAGAAGAAGGGGCCAGCACCAGTCAGGCGTTTAGACAACTGAAAAGGCCAGAAAACACAAACAGATACATTTCTAAGAGCCTCCATGAAGGATCCACCAGTGCTACAAGTTATTTGAACCCATTAAAACCATATTAAACTTAACTTTAAAACACTGATTTTTTGTGGTTTTGGCTAATGGATTTTTGTTAATGTGTTACAGTAAAAATGAAGATTTCCCAACATGGTTAAACATTGGTTTGTGTGTGGCCCTTTGTGGGGAGGGACACCTTTTTATCTGAATAAACATTTCTTATCAATGATACTTCTAATGATTTTGAAGGAATGAGCATCTAGAAGCTGAATCAGGGGCCTCATTAAGGATTTGAAATTAGAAATCTGCAAAAGGGTTACTGTTCTCAATTATAAATTTTGTGTGTGTATGTGTGTGTGTGTGTGTGTGTGTGTGTGTGTGTGTGTGTTTGTGTTATGTACATATATGTAAGTCTGTGTTTGTGTGGAGGACAGAGAAAAACACTAAGTGTCGTGTCAATTACTTTCCAATGTGTTCCCTTGATAGAGGATCACTCATTCAGCTTGGAGTGAGCTGGCAGAGAGCAAGACCCAATGATAGCCCTATCTCTACCCCTAACCAGCCCTGGGTATAGGTTTATGTTCAACCACATGGGGCATTTTACATGGGTACTGGGACCTTAACCTTATGACTCCATGCTGTGCTGCATGCACTGAACCACAGCTCCAGCTTCAATTTTTAAAAACGTGGTGGTTTTCCATAGCCTCAATATCTAATCTATTTCCTAACATTTTACACGATGTATTACTAATCACTGTATAACAAAAGGAGAATGCAAAGAATTCCCATATGAATAATCCCTATCTTACAAGTTCACTTCAGTGTGATACAAAAATATTTATTTCCCAAGTATTCCATGATGTGAAAGGTGGATGTTACGGATACATAAATTATTGTCTACGAAAGATGGTCTCATGGCATTGCTCTAAGCAAAAACCTGCTCTGAATGAGCACGCACATATACATTCCAGGTGAAGAGGGCAGGGAGGCATCAACACCAGACAGTCCAAATCCTCCCATTACAGAAACAAAAAAACAAAAAACAAAAAATGATGCAGAGTAAGGCATCGGCTATCAAATTATCTGTTCAGTAGCAAAGTTAAGTACACATCTAAGCGCTCATTCAACAACATACACAAAATGCTACATGGCTTTCTTTTGGTTTTTCCTTTTTCTTCTTCCCTCTTTTTTCATTCTAAACAGCCAAAAATTTCAGACTCTATTGCCTAGCTTACTCTCTAGACTTGAATTGGAATGACAAGCTGCTCTTACATGATCAAATTCTTTCCCTAAAAGTAAAAATACACCATCAAGAGAATCGAAATATACACGATTCAAACACTGGTGGAAATTTCCAAAGATGGTGCACAAAGTATTTTGTATATGGCTGCAGGCAGTTCTCAGCCTCTAATTCGGATGTTCAAGTTTTAGCACGTTTGTTGAAAAGAAGTAACGGTCATGACTATCAATGTCAGCAAATGATCAAACACATTGGAAACCAGATTTTGTGCAGAAATGTGAATGTGATGTTAAAGTATCTGGAAAAGTGTGAGGTAGGGGCAGGGATGAAGCAGAGGCCAGACAGTAAAAAGTTACATATCCTACTAAGTTTTTATCGGGGTCTCCTCAGTGCCAGCCATTATTCTGGCTCCCAGTTTGGGATGCCATAACAAATTAGCACCTACTAGCTGCTAACAACACATATTTATTTCTTATAGCTTTGGAGGCTGATACATGAGCAAGGTGCCAAAGTAGCCCTGGCTTGTCTATGGTCATCTCTTTCCTAGGTTCTTGCATAGTAAGAGGAGTGGAGCCCATACCCCGAGCTCTGTATAAGGCAGGGCAGTGGTAGACCAGAAAACCCTCTTAGGATATCTGCATGTGTTACCATCTGCATGAAATAGGAGGAAGGATGAACCCAGAATCTAGGCGGGGAAAAGTAGGGAATTATGTCAGTGGACCTCAGTAATTTCCTAAGAATGGCAAGATCATTGGAATCACTTCTTCTCTGAAGGCTGATGTCACAGCACACATATTTTAAAATGAATAGAAACGCTCATGTTTCCAGCTCAGACTCCTGTTGGATGGGTGTTTGGGCCTGAGGCCACCCGTAACAAGCATCTGCGCCCAACAGTGTCAACGTCTAAGTCTGAGAGACAAATGGTTGGGTCACTTCCCAACTCTCCTCATGCTTTAGGGAAATGAGTGGGATTACTCTTCTGGGGGCGTTTTACACCAGGCTATTTGGAGATGCTCATGAATGCCGATGTTAATTTAGAAACAGGTTTGATGGCCAGACCAACACAGACGCTGTGTTTCAGAGCTAGCCCATCTGGGACCAGCTTTCATATAAACTCTCGAGCAACACAAAGACGAGATCATTGTTTCTTCTTTATGAGGTATTCAAATGGAAAAGAAGGCTTTTAATGGAGCCAGAAATTACCCAGGCTGTTCAGAACAGTGATCCTCCCAAAACAAACTAACAATCAAACATGTGGGCCTGAAGTTCTCCAGTCCGAGAAAGTGGGTTTCAGCAAGTCATCACAACCCACCTTTACCAAACATCTCTCACTCTGTGTGGCGATCATTTTTAATAGAACCTAGATATAGATTGTGGCTCATAGAACTATAACACTGAAAGACCAAAAACTAAGAATCCTTTACTTTTGTGTTTCTCTGTATACACAACACTGAAGACACACACAACGACATATAAGTACTTAGAAACCAGAAACTCCTTGCCGAAGAAGAGAACTGACCAATTAAAGGCTGTTAGTTTTGAAGCCGAGCAGTCTACGGGGAGGGGGTGGGGGAGAGGAGGGGTAGTCCACTTAACTAGAGGTGACCTTGAGCAAGACTTGAGAGGTTAGGAGCCCGGGTTCCCATAGGCACAAGAATGGTCATTACTTCTCAGAACCCAGGACATTAACATTATCATGAACAAACTGCCTGGCATGCATAAGATAAAGTGAAGTTCTCATGATTCTATTAAGAAATAGAGTCAATTATAAAACATGGAGCGATAAATAAACCCTTCCCAAGTAAGCACGTGCATAAGCATCAGCATGGCACCCGAGCACCCCCGCCTCGTGATGCCTTCCTCCTCCGTGTTTTTCAGGATTTATGATTGAAGGTTATACCTGAGCATGCATGCAACACGATTTTTAAAACCGTGGCAGAATGTGTGTTCTCCTGAACTTGTATTATGGACAAAGTGTGCTACAGCTCATAAATACTCTTTAGCATGTACTAGACCAGTTTTTTTTTTTTTTTCAGCAAAATTTTAATTCTGCTTTTTCTTTTTTCTTTTTTTTTTAAATAAAATGGGTTAAGGATGCTTGCTTTCTTACCCAGCAAGAGGAGCCCTTCCAAACCTATCCCTGTCTTGAAATTCATCACAGCTCCAGATATATCTGTGACACAATGATACCCTCACTTTGGAGGCACAGTGAGCTTGAGGTGGGAGAATAGCCAGGGCTTGAGGCACAGGCCTCAGGCACAACACAGCAGGAAACCATTCATCATGGCCCCAGTCAGTTTCATGGTTTTCAGGGCACTGCTGTAAAAACTGCATTTGTAAATCCCAAATATGTTCAAGCTGAGTAAATTTCACCTTATAAAAGGCACCTTTATAAAAAATGGTCCCATCCACTGAACCAATCTGTACCTACCAAAAATACTTATTTATAAAAAATTATTTATTCTCATTTTATTTGCACTGATGTTCTGCCTGAATGTATGTCTGTATGAGAGTGGTGGAGTTATATAGCTGCCATGTGGGTTCTGGGAACTGAACCTGGGTCCTCTGGAAGAGCAGTCAGTGCTCTTCACCACTGAGCTATCTCTCCAGTCCTTCCCAGAATTACTTATCGATGACCAGGGGACAGAACTTTTAATGTAATAGAGAAACCTGGCTGGGAATGGGCCTCTGAGCATGGCATCTTCTCCCTGGAAGTGACAGGCCAGAATTAAGTAGCTTCCCAAAAGACATTAAAGATGAGACTTCTGTGCTAGCTGAAGTAGGCTGGGGTGACCTCCTGACTTTCCTCCCAATTTTCATATACATTCAAGAGGCCTTTTAAGCAACAAGCAACAATGTCACCTTTGAGAAACCTGCCTTACTTGAAGTCTAGATCTCAGTCACAAAGTGTGAAGGATACCAAAAACAGATTTAAAATCAAACGACATTTTAACATGGGTATGACTGACTCAAAAATGGATTTATATATGTGAATATGTGTACATGTTGGTAATATCTTAAGAAATGTAGTGACAGAACTTAAAAACTGGTTAAAGGAAAAACGAAGTGACTTTCTGCCAAGCAAATGCTATTAAGTGTGACATAATCTGTGCCCTCTGTCGTGATAGGAATCGGTGCTACATGGATTTCAGGACACAAGAACAGATGTTAGGTGATAGCGAGATTGTCTGGAGGTGCTAAGCAAGCATGAGGGCCAGAGTTCAGATCACCAGTACCCACGTAAAAGCCAAGTACGGCAACATGGGCCTATAACTCCAGTGCTACAGGGATGGTAACAAGCCATCCTAGGAAATCATCCAGGAGGCAATCTAGCCAAAATGACAAGCTGCAGTTTCAGTGAGAGACCTGTCTCAAAAGGTGGATACCAGTACAGGAAGGCACCTGAAGCCAATAGCTGGTGTCCACAGCATGTATGCAGGAGTGCACACATGCATGCATGCACTTTGGTTAACATTAAGCATAGAGGGTAGAAATTAACCATCCTTGGTAATGATTTCATAACAAAGGAAGACAGAAGCTACAAACCAAGGAAGAAAAACAAGACCGGATGATCTGGAAGCATTGTACACTTCAGAATCTGGAAAGCCACAGTGAGGAGGAGTTGGGGGAGGAAGAGGAGAAGGAGGAAGAGGTAGGCCGGAAGAAAGAAAGGAGGGAGGAACAGGGTCAGACGGACAGAAGGACAGAGGGATAGAGAAGTAGGGGAGGGGAGGAGGGAGGAGGGAGGGGAAGGAAGGAGAGATGGGGGCAAGAAGGAAGTTCATGCTTGCGAAGGTCATAAAATGATAAATTACAGGAGTGCATGCAAATGCTCTCACAAGCAATAGAGAATAATTGAAGAAACCACTCATCAATGGAGTAAAAAATATTTCATGACAGGGCAAAGAGGCACTGGAGCAAAAATAACTTGTCAGGATTATAAAAATAATAATGTGGGGCCATAAATAATATGAGAAAATGAATATGCTAACAAACCCACAGGGATGAGAGCTAGAAGTACAAAATGAAATTCTATTAGCTCCACAGAGCAGTGGCAATGGATGTGCAGGTAGGGAGCCCTTGATCTTTCCCGAAGTGGAGAGAAATAGAAAAAGGAGGCAAGATGGATGGTGCGCCCCAGGCAACTCTTTAAACACAGCTCTCTGCTCAGCCTTTGGTGGTTCTCACGGTCTCCCCTTGTAGAGATAGTCAAAGGTCAAACCCAATTTCCAGGAGAGGAGAACTAGGGAACAGGGAGGCCAGGCACAGTGAACAGGCTGGCTCCCTTAGCACAGGGCTTTAGTAGGTCCTGACCCCATCACCCCTGACCCCAGCCATCCTTTACCTTGGTTTAGCAGGTTAGTAAAGGCATGGATTCTGTCGCCTTTCAAAAAGGTGGCAGAGGTAAGTGTGGGACCCATCACAGATCTTTAAACATTAGTATTAACTAACTTTTGAATGCTGGCACTCAAACCCAGAGGCTCGCATATGACAGGCAAGTGCTGGACTACTTAACTACCTCCTCAGTCAATGGATTTTTCTTTTAAAGTAAGCTTTGTTTTGTTTTAATTATCATGTCATGTAAAATAATCAGTATTGCCCTGGAACAAAGTGGGAGAGGATGTTAAAACCCTCTCTCTATGTGCCTCTTAGGTGACTGGATATAACCACACACCCATGGACATTATACGTTCTAAAGTTACCCAAATAACACATGTAAAGAGTATGCATATATGGGAGAGACATTTGTATAAAAGAAGACTTAGTCTGTTTTTGAATAAGTTTTATGCATATTTTCAAAAATGTTTAAAGCACAATTACAAATAAGTTGTTTCCTCACCTAATATATTTTAGCCCCATGCAAATTTTAAGTGCACCTTCTTTCATTAAATTTCATTCTTTTCTAAGCCATACTGATCTGTCTCTTCTCTGGGCTCTCACTCCAGAGGAGACAGTGGGCACACAAAATGCAAATATACTGAAATATATACTATACCTGCATCTATACACAGGGTAGGTGTGTGTGTGTGTGTGAGAGAGAGAGAGAGAGAGAGAGAGAGAGAGAGAGAGAGAGAGAGAGAGAGAGAGAGAGAAAGGA
>JADRCD010214890.1:0-14623 GCA_019843815.1 Montemys delectorum | reverse complement strand
CATCTGGGGTTAAAGGTGTGGTGGCACACACCTTTAACCTGGGCCACACTTTTTGCTGGAGACCCATATAAGGACATTGGAAGAAGAAAGGCTCTCTCTGCTTCTCATGCTTGCCTTGTGGGACTGAGCAACTGCTAAATCCTTGGACTTCCATTCACAGCTGCTGCCGGCCTTGTTGGGAGTTGATTGTTGGGAGTTGGACTACAGACTGTAAGTCATCAATAAATTCCTTTACTACATAGAGACTACCATAAGTTCTGTGACTCTAGAGAACCCTGACTAAGACATCTTAGCTGCGTCAAAATGGCAAGTATTTTTTTCAAATATTACTGTGAATATTATCAGATATCAGAGTATCAGGTTTTACATTGAAGTTGATTCATTTTGAATTGAATTTCATGCATAGTGCGATGGATAAGAATTCATCTTAATTCTTCATGTAGCTATCCAGTTTGACCAGTAATATTAGATGAAGATGCTGGCTTTTCTTCAACATGCATTGTTAGTCTCTTTGTAAAAAAATAAAGTAGATGAAGGAAGGTGGGCTTATATGTGATTTGTGGGTGGAAGAAGGAAGGCAGAAAGAGATAAATAATACTTAAGATCTTTTGATATCATGTGGGAACTTATGACTCTACATGCTTACACACACATACACATATATACATATACATATATATATGTATATTGTATGGGAAGAAAGACATATATAGTTAGTTATAATTATTTAGTTAAACATTATATATAGTTATTTAGTTATACATATTAAATGTGTGTGTATATGTATGTAGTTATTTCATTATAGATACATATACACACACACTGATAGGTAGCAGTTTCATTATAGATTAAAACCTTAACTCTTGGAAGAAAGCTCATGAAGACACAGGATGCTTACAACATGAATAACAAGATGATCAAGAGGGAGATGAAACACTTCATTCTACAGAGAAGCTCCGTAAGCTCAGGAAGTCAATAATTAAAAGTAGCTTCAGAAGTCCCTCAAACTGAACAGATTCACTAGTGCCCCTTTTCCCCAAGAACGTATAAGCAGTGAGAACTGCTCTGGACATGCCTAGAAAGCTGAGCAGCCAGGAAGAGACTCAATCAGTTTCAGCCACATGGATAGAACACTCTCCAACTTGTAGATCTGCCTACAAGCTGCACAGTGCACTCCAGCTTTATTGCTTTGTGAGCTTTTTCCCATACTGTGGAGGGCTTTGGTGATACAAGTATCTTTCATTCATTTCTGCTTCTGCACATACACTATACCCATATTCCTGTAAGGAACCACAATAAAATTCCTTAGTTCACAAAGCTGGACTTTGGTAGTGTTTGTAGTTTGGTCTATTACAGATTCCTTATCTGGATAGAGTAGATGTTTTTTCACATTTCCCCAGAAAGACTGTCATGAAACAGACACGTCTCTACAAAGAGTTTAAATGGAGTCACTCCCTATAAGAAGTGACAATGCCCCAACCACAGGATAGGGGTACTACAGAATAACAAAAAGCCTCGTGGCACAAATGTTTTTTCTCCTGTGGAATTGTTGGGATGATTCTCATATATCTCCAATCCTATTGCTGATAGAATTGGTTATGCCACACAACTTGATGGTAAGACACCACATATTTGAGCTGTAAAACACAGATAAATCAGACTTGTCCTGACACAAATGCTTCATCCCTACTGTCTTTCTTTCATAACTCTGGATCTATGCACACTACCAGGATAGAAAAGAAATCATTAGTTTTACCTAGATATGAACCCTGCAGTCTGGCTTGGCAAAACTTGCCCATTGGTATAGTTGTGGCATGAATATAATAAAAATAAACAGCCACTTTCTGATTGGATTTAAGTCCCTCTCTACAAAATGAAACTCATACCTTATACCATTATCAAGTTAAGAACATATGGCTAGACAAGTCATAGACCCTATGGAAGAAACTAAAACTATTATTCTCCTAGATATACTAGTAAATCAACTGTCAATCACTTATTGCTGTTATACCTAGAGATGAAGCTTTTGTTTGCAGTGGATATTATTAACAAAGGTCCACAACATGTCAAGATGCAAAGACTAAGAGACTGTGGAATGTTCAACCTTAAATGGGACATCTACATCCCACTGCCCTCCTCCCAAGAGTCAGGAGTTACTGAGGAGAGGGCGAGCAAAATGACTGTAAGAAGCATAAACATAGATGAATACAAGAACAGATGTGTTTTCTGGACAAAACAGAACATCTGCATATTTGAGTTCACAATACTTGGGAAATTATGTAGATGACCTGTGTAAGCTTAATTCAGACAAAATCTCAGCATGGAAAAGGGAACTAGGCATGAAGTCTAATTCCTAGATGAATAATTATTGTCAATTAATAACTTCCAAGAGAAAAAAATCAATTTTCTTTAAGAGTAGAGCCACTATTAGGTCAACCATGCTCCTGCAGTAGAAGGTCACACATCTAAGACTACATGAGCGGATAGATTTAACCCAATGTGTTTAACGAGAAGAAGATTGAGGCTGGGTAAGAAGGAAAGGGAAGATGAATCAGAGGGGAGTTGGGCGAGGGAGTGAATAAGGTCAAAACACATTGCATGAAATTCTCAGGGAACTAATAAAAATTTCTAAAACGGAGAGGACTTCAAATAAAGCAGCTTGACCTCTTTGTAGAGGTAACCATCATTGATAAGATGAAGAGCCAAAGTAAAATAAATGACTGATTTTTTTTTCTAAAATAAAGACACAATCTTCTAGCCAGACTTCAGATATAAGCCAAAATGCTAGTTTATCCCTAGACCTCCAAACTAGATTTTCTTCCTACAGGCGATGCAGTTGCAAATGCCCAGGCACCAGTTCTATACTAATTGGCTTTGTTTCTCTGGAGCATATAGATATATGCTGCATCTCACACTACAAACCTCACTGAATTCTCCATTACTCCGCCATCCAATGTGATTAACGTAGTGACTGTAAGAATATGTAGGGCTTCAGTTTCCTTTCTGTGGACCTCTAATCACTTCCTCTAGAAACTGCCTTCTTCATCATCCACCAAAGACTGTACATTCAAGTCTTCCTAAAAAGGAGAGTTTAGAGTTACAAACAGATGATGCAAAAGGTGTGTATGCCAAATAAAATAAATACTGCTTTCTTTTTATACCAAATTATAAAGAACAGTATTCTTCAAAGTAGGTGAAATATTGAATGTATAAATGTAAACACTAGTGTTATCAGTTGTGTGCATGTAGTCTTACCACTGCAGTCACGTGAAATACTGAGTTGGACAGTGAAGTTAACAATTAAAAGCTGTGTTGGGCGTCATTATGTTTTCAAAAAATACCTATATCCTAAGAAACTATATATTTTATGAATGCAAATGCACAAAAAAGAACATCTCTTCATTTATTGGGGAAGTTTTAATGTTTTATATAGTTATTTTAGATGTTTGTGATAATATATTTTCAAAATCAAAATTCAGTAAAAGGTATTAGAACACTAAAGTTTTTATTTTGTTTTGTTATGAGATCAGGTCTCCTATAGGTCAAGATGGCTTCTAATTTGCTATATAGCCAAGAACTTTAAATTCCTGATCTTCCTGCCTCCACCTCAGATTGTTGGGATAAGAGGCATGCACCACCATGCCTGGTAACTTCTGTGTCTTTATAAAGTAATGTCTGCATCATCTTAGAATGACTTTTCACTAGTGACATGGACAATTTAGTGAAGAAAGCATTTATTTTGGCTCAGGAAACAAAAGTTTGCATCCAATATTGGATTGCATATATTAATTGTATAAATCAATTAGTTTTAGTATGACATTTCTATATATGCATATAATATATTTTGATCATATTCATCCTCCCTTTTATTTTTGATTTTTTTCCTTTACACCTACCTCCTTTCCATTTCATATCCTTATGTAATACACAACTTTGTGAGTCTGGTTTATATTACATAACATGATGTTTAGATCCTTCCATTTGGCTGAAGTTGATAAGATCTTGCTCTACTTTATGAAGGAAAAATGCTCAATTATGCTCCTAAACTGAACTTTCCTGATCTGGTCACAATACACATTTTCCTTATCTACCTATCCATTGATGGATACCTTGGCTGATTCCATAAAGTGTCTGTTTTGAGTAGTGCAGCATTGGATGTGTTAGCTACTTCTCTATTACTGTGATAAAACACCCTGACCAGTGAAGTTTATAGTTAAAAGTCTATTTGGGATTATAATTCCAGAGAGCTAAGAGTCCATTACGCCAGGCAAGCATAACAGTGAGCAACAGGCATGGTGGCTGAAGCTGAGGGCTCACATGTTGAATCATGAGCACAAAGCATCTCTGTGAAGTAAAAATGGAAGGAGCAATTAAGCTCCCAAAACCAGCCTCCAGTGACACACTTTTTCCAACAAGTCCACATCTCCTGTGATGCCTTAAAACTTGCCACCAACTAGGAAAGAAGTATCCAAATGCCCCAAACCAAGTGTTCAAATAACTACAACAATAAGCACTACAAAAGCCACTATAATGGATATGTAGGTAAAAGTTTAATAAGGTGTTTAGATTATTTTCATTAAATACACAGAAGTGATCTAGCTGTATCATATGTTGGCTCTACTTTTAATTTTGAGAAATTTTTACACTTATTTCGATAATGGCAACTCTAGTTTATTCACCCCACACACACACACACACACATCCTGATTAATTTTTGTAAGGGTTGTTTGTTTTTCTGTTTGAATTTTTCTTGATGATTGCCACTCTGACTGGGGTAGAATGGACTCTGAATGTTGTTTTGATTTGCATTTTCCAGGCTGATAAGCATGCTGATTATTTTTCCATGTATTTTCTGACCATTTGACTTCTTCATTTGTTCTGATCAGTTAATGTGGCTGTTTGGTGACTGGCATATTTGCTGTTTGGATGTTTGTTTCTGGGATCCTCATTTATTCTGGATATTATTTCTTTGTCCTGTAAGTTCTTAGCAAATACTTTCTTCCAGTCAGTAGGCTGTCTTTTCAGTCTGTTCCTTGTTTCTTTCGCCATGTAGAAGTTCCTTGATTTAATAAAATTCCACTAGTTAGTTCTTGCTATTATTTACCAATCTGCCACAGGCCAGCCAGTCTGGGCCTCCCTCATCCCGCAGGAGAAACGGGGTCCTAGTCAGGTCGACAAGGAATAGGCGAAGAAATGATGGCAGAAACGACACATGGAAGTACAGGATCTGAATGTATTTTTTTCAAAAATGGCATCAGACTTTTACAGTCATTACAAAAGAGAAATGAGAAATCTGGCATCTTAGTAGTCAAGGTACATCTGAGGCCACCTGAAACACACTGGGTCTAAAGCAGCCACCTCTTCTGGACAGGCACTGTACAGGCAGGTGACAGTCACATCAAGGTCAATAAGATCATGTAGGCAAGTGATGGTTACATCAAGGTCAGTAAGATCAGGTATCCAGGTGTGAAGTGGAAGAGCAGTGGTTCTCTCCCCACTGGGGCTATTTTGGTATTGCCATGCTAATTATCTGGGTCTGCTAGAGGCAAGAACCAGGAAGTTTCAATCTAGAAGTTCCTGAAAATACCCTTAAGTGAGGGAAGCCCTTCAATTACTCTCTAGTATGTAAAACAGTTCTGTCTTCTGTGGGACTGCCCGGGGAATTCTAACTATGTTTACAGTAAGAATGGTGCCTGACCTCTGTTGGTAATTCTGAGGACACCTTGTCTGATAAGGCAGCTTCCTTGTGAGAAATTCCAAGCTAACGACAGCTTGGAAATAAATTAGGATATATTGGAACGTTGTGCTGGCCAGGGAATAACGCCCAATCTAAAGTTTTAGCCATTACGCATCATTTCTTGGGGTACCTTTATGCCTGAATAAGAAGGCATGTTGACGATTGGAAAAACTAATTTGAAACACGTCTGAGTTAGGAGATGCCAATGACTGACTGAATACCCAGGAGGCACAAACTCCCTTTGAAGTCATAATGCCTCTTGTCTGTGATCAGGCTTTAAACCCTGATATTGCAGACTTTACTGGAGTAGATGAGTGGGTGTGGCACCAATCTATTGGTATTCTACTAAAAAAAGTTACAACCAATTCCCTGGGCCCACATTGATTCTTTGTTTGGTCTTTTGTGTATCCAGTAGTGAGGTATAGTGGTTTGAATAGGAATAGCCCACATAGACTCACATATTTGAATGCTTGGCCAATAGGGAGTATCACTGTTAGAAAGTGTGGCCATGTTGAAGGAAGTGTGTCACTGTGGGAGTGGTCCTTGAAGTCTCATATTCTTAAGTTAGGCTTAGTGTGGCATTCACTCACTGCTTACAGATAAAGATGTAGAGCTCTTGCTTCTTCTCCACCACCATGTGTGTTGTGTGCTATCTGCCTGTATGCTGCCATGCTTTCTAACATGAGGATAATGGGCTAAACCTCTGAAACTGTAAGCCAGCCCCAATAAGAGTTGTCATGGTCATGGTGTCTCTTGACAGGAATAAAACTCTAACTAAAAGAAGAAGGGAGGTCTATGAGGTGAAACCATGAAAACACAGAGGCATCTGCTTTCACAGATGAAAGATTCAACTGTAAAATACCTACCTTTGTGAAAGGGATATATATGGATTATGTTCACATAAGTACACAAGTGCCCACAGAAGATAGATGAATGGAGCGATGAAATGCAGACTTGAGTAAATGTGTGTTATTTAACATGGGCACAGTCATGTTAAAGACCAATGCTTCAGCCCTATAACAATATCAAAGCTTATCTAGGTTAGGCTCAGAGAAATGGCACAGTCTTCCTTCCTGATTCATGTATAGATAATGAGAGTATATACAGAAAGTATCCACCATAGTTTCCTCCTACAAGATGTCTGGGGCCTGAAGATTGCTCCCCTTAAACAGCACTCCTAAGGAGATTAGCTCAAACTGCCTCCTTGGTTCAGACATATATTAGCACCACTTTCTTGTTTATCTATATGAAAATATCGGACTTCCTTTTCAACTATATATAATTAACATACTTAACTCTATAGGGGGGCACATTTTGGTTTCTATCAGAGAGGCCAGATCACCCGTTCTCAGCTGTGTCTGACATTTCTTTATTCCTTCACTGACTCTGTCAGGTAAATCTTTGGAGCTTTATAATGATTCATCAGACAATGAAGATGGATCCATCTGGACTTGGAGGTGAAGGTGGTTTTGAGGCATTTGACTTGGATTCTAGTTTTTTATAAGAGCAGCAACCACTCTGAACATCAGATCCATCTCTTAAAATGATCCTTACCACATTACCTATGAGTGAGCTAGGTTGTGCTGGGGGCCCTTTTCCTGGGTCTGTTTGCTGACCAGATCTCAGATTTCTCACTTTAATTTATACTGTTTTTCAGAGTGCCATATTCTGACCCCTGTGGAGCTTACCCGATGTATACTTTGTCCTTTGCCCAGCATACCTGTCAGGGCTGCTTTCTTTAAGAGTCCAATATTTCTGAATTTCACCCAGTGTCTATCTATCCACTTTTTAATCTTACGCAGCTTTCCCTGAAATCATGTACTGGGGGGACCTTGCCCAAACCTGGTGAGATCAGGTTGCCTGGGCTCTCTGATCTAAACATGGTGGGGGTTGCTGTTTGTCTTCTTCCCTCTATCAAATGTTTTGAAAGTGAAGTTTGTCTATTTGTCTTATCTTCAGTCCAATAGAGTTACCTGACTTTGAGCTGAATGCATTGGGAGAAGTGGAAGTAAGACAAACGAAAACAAACACAACAAAACCCTTGGTGAGGTTCTGTCAGTTTTAGAAGCTTTAATTGAATCAAAATATAAACTTGTCCTCATTGTTCACGGATTTGATTGCGATCCATTACTTCTTTCAAGGCCATTGAGTCTCACTCTTTCTTTCCAGTTAGCAATCCAAAACCAGAAACATTTTAGGATTTTTTAGATGGAATAGGAGCAGGGAATGTATATGTGGACATAAAAGTCAGTGGAATGTGTGTTAGCATCACCAAGTGCCTGCACCTGTAGATAGGCAGGACCACAGACCTGTTACCATGGCAATGCCCCCCCCCATTCCCAAGAACTCCTAGGGCTACCCAATTTCACCTGGGCAGTACATGCGTCATCACGAAGATATAAAGGAGAAACCCTCCTCTCTCCGCCCCTTTTTGTTCTCCCCTTTCTCTCTTGCGCAACACCTTCCCCCACTCTCCCCAATTAAACCTTCTTCACGTGGTATTGTCTGGACCTGGTGTGTGGTGTTTAACGCGAGTTGTCTCTTAAACTATCAATGTGGGCATGGAGTGGAATAGTTGTACAATCCCAGCATTTGGGAGATAGAGGCAGGAGGATTACTGTGACTTTGAGACCACCCATAGTGAATTCTAGGCCAGCCTGGGATACCAAATGAGATCTGTTTCCAAACAAAAACAAAAAAAAAATTTTCACAAAACAAAATTTAAAACTCAGTAGAGAGAGTTTGAAAGCCACCATCCTGGAACTCAAGTGATGCCTGTGCAATGAAATCTATTTCAGATCTAGTATTGAATGGAAAAATTCCTCTTCTCATTCAAATCCCTACCCTAACAGATGGTTCCCCATTCAGTGTTTGACCCGCAGAACCCTGTACTGGCAGATGTCTTTTATCTAGAAAGCTGCTGGTGTACAGAACCTACTTTATTCTCTGACACAGGGTGGGTCTTAGAAGTCAAGTATGCTGGTGTGAAGGGACAGATATGGAACACGGAGTCTTGAAATCCTTTACCTCTCTACTCCAGCTTCTCTATGCATCTTTTTGTCATTGCTCAAACTCAGCTCGATCTCCTTCCAAACCCATAAACTCTGTAACACTTTTATAAAAAGCATTAGTGAACCAAGATTTTAACAATCCTACACAGATGAAGGGAGACAGGATGTACAGCCCGTTCTCCTATAACTTGCATCCTACTCTACATGGCTTTTCTCCATCAAAGTCCGTTAAGGATCTCAGCCTTATCCCATATACTCACATGTGCTCGGCTCCAATGGTTCTCTTATCACCACCACCAGGTCCCAGATCGCTTTATCACTACCACCACACTGTTCCATACTGTTCTTATTTCTCACAGAGCATGCCAGCCCTCCCAGCTCCCCACCCCACCTAGAAAGCCAGGGACAGGATTTGGAGACCCGACTTTTTAAGGGAGAAGTTAGAATCATATAGACCTGCGTTTTCTAGACATGATTTGAATCACATTAGTATGCCATAAAAAAGGCATATACTGGTTTTCCATATAGTTGTTAATATTTCATCTACATACTTTCAATAGTTGAAATATATGTATATCATAGAGTATCTTATGAATGTATCTGTATGGATACTGTTTTCTCAAAGGCTGTTTCTCACTGAATTCTCACACAGAGGAAGAATAATCACTCTGAATTTTCAAGAGAACACTAATTCAGATCGTCAGTGCCTTGCTTTCAACAGAAAACCACCTCTTCTTATAATCACCATGGATATAAGGATTTGTGCGTATAGATTTGGGTAGAATGTGAGCATTGAGACCACAGCAGGTTCGTACTCAAGTCTTCCTATCTTCAGCTGTGTTTCTGCTCGGAAAAGCCCCCCTGTTCCTCTCTTAGCTGAACAAAACACTACAATACTAGAAATATCCTTCAAATTTTGAGCAAAAACAAGCTCCGGCAACTGCTTCCAGATGGGAAAACAGCACCATAAAACGACTCATCAGCTGCTTTCTTCAAAAATGTCAGTCATGGAAGAAAAAGAAATCTGTGGCAGCCTTAGATACTAGGAGACTTATGGAGATTATGGGCAAATACAATCCATGACCCTTGCTGGGTCCTGTGTGATGCTAAATGTTCTCAGCACTTGGCATCCCTGGGTAAGTTCATTGTTCAAGAGATTTATTGGCCTGTCCTAAGCAACAACTCAAAGGTGATTTCTCATGGCTGGTAATGGAATTTTTGTTAGTCTATGGATCTATGGCACTAACGCCCCAGTCTATGGCATTAATACCCCAAGTGGTACAACTTCATTCAAACTATATATTTATGTCTATATACACATATTACATATATACACATATATGTAATATGTAATTGTAGGTAAACATAAAATAATGCTTCCCTCTGGGCTTTTCAAATATCGTGATTATTTGAACTGCCCATCTCCTCAGTTTAAAGCCTTCCCCCAATTTTCCTTCTGTAGAACCTGCGTCTTGCTATTTCCCTCTCTAGCACCCATCCTTACCCACTATGTTCCTTTTGACTTTGCTGGTTCCTATTATTCCTTCAGGTTATATACACCATCCAAAGACTTGGATCTAGAAATCACAATCAGAGAGAACATTTGTCTTTTGTCTGGGTCTGGGTTACCTCACTCCAGCTGAATAGAATTAAATTGTGAATATGTACCACAATTTCATTATCCATTCTTCAGTTGAACAATAGTTAGGTCTTTCCTTTCTCCTGGCTATTGTGAATAAAATAGCAATAAACATGGAGTAGTTCTTTGCTTCTGCTAACCTTACATGAATTGAGAACTATACTGTGGATGTTCTTTTTCTTGGCTCATACCTAAATATTCAGAAAGATCCCTGCAAATATCTTCTAGTCAGTTTTGTGTCAACTCGACACAAGCTAAAGTCCTTTGAGGAGAGGGAGCTTCAATTGAGAAAATGTCTCTACCAAGATGGACTGGGGGCAAGCCTGTGGTACATTTCACTAATAGATGATTAATCCCACAAGGTGTTTTGTAACTCTTGGGGGGGGGGGGGGGGTGTAGTTCTGTCTGGTGTGAGAAAGCAAGCTAAGCAAGCCATGAGGAACAAGCCAATAAATAGCATTCCTCCACAACTTCTGCATCAGTTCCTGCTTCCAGGGTCCTGCCTTGAGTTCCTGCCCTGAACTCTCTGGAGGACAGACTATACAAAGCTATAGCAGTGGTTCTCAGCCTTCCTAATGCTGTGACCCTTTAATACGATTTCTCATGTGTGGTGACTCCCAACCATAAAATTATTTTGTTGTGACCTCATAACTTATTTTGATATTATTATGAATTATAATGTAAATATATGTTTCTGATCATCTTAGGCAACCTCTGCTAAAGGGTCATTTACCCTCAAAGGAGTGGCAACCCACATGCTGAATGCCATGAGCTCTATGATGAAATAAATCCCTTCTTTCCCAAATTGCTTCTGATTATGGTGTTTCATTACAGCAATAGAAACCTGAAAGTAGCATGTAATTGAGTTTCAGAAGTTCAAAGCAGAACAGTATTTGCACACATAACACATTGGAACCAGCTAGAAACAAAATAAATCTGAGTAAAAAATATTAGGTTACTTTGATTTGTTGTTTAAACCCTTTTACTTTATAATTCCATGTGTATTATGTGTCTGTGTAGGTACATGTATATGTATGTGTATGTTGGGGGCAGTGGTACGCACAGAGACCAGCAGAGGTTATTGGATCCCCTGGAGCTGGAGTTATAAGTAATTGTGAGCTGCTAGACAGGATTGATGGGAAATGAACTTGAGTTCTCTATAAAGGCATCAAGTGCTCTTAACTGCTGAGCCATGTCTCCAGCATTTGTTCATTCTTTAAAGAAATAAAATAAATTCTAGCAGTTTCTGGGTAGAAGATCGTTTCCTAGTAAATGGTTCTTCACAAATGACCAGACCTTGCTGATCTTAGTGAAGGTTGGCATGAAGAAACTTCAGTGGTCACAGCTACCATCCTCATACCCAGGCTCCCAAAGTTTTCAAACAGCCTTACTAGACTCTATCTTAGGCAAAAACTGAGGTCTTCACATACCCCTTATACTTCTACCATATTAATGAAGCATTTCAGGATTATTAGGAAAAGCCTTGGAAGGACACCTGTGAAATCCAAATGGATGCCATGCATAAAAATGACATCCTATTTATCTTGCAAGTCCATCTTTTGTTTTTTTGCCATGGAATACAACATTCTATCATGTACTTAACCAAATTCTTCATATGTAAAGTGTTTAGTGATGTGATAAGTAGTAGTCATGATTAAGATGGAGGACTGAGCCAGGCAGTGGTGGCCCATGTCTTTAATCCCAGCACTTGGAAGGCAGAGGCAGGCAAATTTCTGAGTTCGAGGCCAGCCTGGTCTACAGAGTGAGTTCCAGGACAGCCAGGGCTACACAGAGAAACCCTGTCTCGAAAAAACAAAATCAAACAAACAAACAAAAAAAGATGGAGGGCTGAGAAGACAGCTCAGTGGCCAAGAGCAATCACTCCACAAGCGCAGGAACCTGAGTTCAGAGCCATACGAGCCCACATTTCAACATTCCTATAGGGTTAAAACAAACAGAGCTAAGATAACTCCCATAAGCCTGCAAGCCAGGGAACTTGGTGTAGAGCAGTAGGAAAATAACAGAGGTCTTGTCTCAAACAAGGTGGATGACAAGGATCAACACCAGAGGTTGGACTCTGACTGCTACACTCTTGCCGAGGCACACATGTGCCTTCACGGATGCATGCACACGCACAGAATCGATATTTTTTTATTGACTGAGATAATAGAACTCCCCACTGTAACCCACTGTGAAAGCATCTTTCTCCTTGTCAGTGAAGCAAGCTTCTGCCGTAGACCTCCATGCTATAATTCAAGTGACCTTCCTCAGTTAAAAAAGAAACAACGCAAAGATTTGCACACTTGGAACAGCAGCTGTAAACACATCTCAATCACAGAGGTGCATCAGAAAAGCATTTGAAGCGACCTTAATTTTGGCTGAAAATACAAATTTTCCAGATGTTACTTTTATGAGATCATAGGAGGACTTCACATCCTAGGGCTTCCTGGGAACAAAATTATATCCAAGAAACAAGAAAGAGTTTCTAAATAAAAATGTAACTGAAAATGCAGTAAGATCTATTTTGTGTGTCTGGCCCTTTTAAGGAATCCCAGTAGCTAATCAACTGACTCTTTGGGAAGACTTAGCTGTTAGAACTGCTTGACCCTATGACCTTTATTGTTAGTTGCCTCTTGGACTTCCGGAAACAGGAGAGGATATAAAAAGCCAGCAGAGGCTGAGAGAGATTGAGTAGGATTGGAGGATCAGAGAAGGTAGGATAGAAGGAAGATGAGAGGAGGGTCTCTAAGCAGCAGAAATGTAGAGTCCGAGAGGAGAGTTAAAGAGACAGTTGATGCAGGAAAAGAGAAGATTGGGTAGGACTAGGGAAGAGATTGAGCAGAGTGAAAAGAAGAGATAGTCGAGCTCGGAGAGGCTGAGCTGAGCCAGAGAAGGTATTGTTTACAGTTAGTCGAAGAACCCATGAAGATCCTAAAAAGTAGTAAAATAAATAAATAAATAAATAAATAAATAAATAAATACAAATAAATAAGAAAATGTACAGCTTCCTTGGGACAAAAAATAATCTCCAAGAAACCAGAAACCCTTTCAGAATAGCAACGTAACTGGAAAATACCATGAAAGCTGTCTCCGGCCTTCCCCCAGCAATAGAAAATCATTGATTATTTTTATTTCCATGAGATGAGGGGCTTCCAGAAGGGACCGTAGGAGTCCAAAAAGGTGTATCAGCACCTAGAAATGAACGAAGGGGACACAATTTAACCCTGTACTTAACAGAGTAAAGGCTGAGACCTGTGGAAGGTTTGCTCAAAACACACATTGCTGTTTGGTTGAGTCTCCTTCCATGACCCTTCTTTCCCATCTCTTTGACCCTCTTGTGCTCTCTAACCTTTCCATCCTCAGGATTTCTCCTTCCCTTTTCAAGTTGGATATTTTCTATTAAGCCTCTTTTTCCTTAAAGAATCATTCCTCAACCTGCTCCATGTACACTTTTCTATTGAACGCCCACATACATACACATACATTCAAGTCAGAAGCTAGGGTTTCAGATAGGAGACAGAACCCACAGTGTTTGTCTTTCTGAGCCCAAGTTGTCTCATTTACTATAATATTTTCCGATTCTGTTCCATGTTCCTTTACATCTCAGGATCATTTTTCTTTACACTGAATACATACATTTTCTTTTTTTTTTTTCTTTTTTTTTTATATAACCTTTTTTTTATTAGATATTTTCTTTATTTACATGTAAATTTCTCCTTTCCCAGGTTCCCCACCAAAAAGCAAACAAACAAACAAACAAACAAACAAAAACAATAAGAACAAACCCCTTTTGCCTCCCCCCTCCCCATGGCTGCCACCCCACCCTCTCCCATTTATTGGCCCTGGCATTCCCCTCCACTGGGGCACAAAACCTTCACAAGGCCGAGGTCCTTTCCTCCTATAGATGATCGAATTTGCGATCCTCTACTATACACATGCTGCCAGAACATTCAGTCCCACCCTGTATAGTCCTTGATTGGTGGTTGGGTCCCTGGGAGCTCTGAGGGTACTAGTTAGTAATTGTTGTTCGTCCTAAGGGGCTGCAAACCCTTCAGCTCCATAGAACCTTTCTCTAACTCCTTCATTGGGGACCGTGTACTCAGTTCAATGAATGGCTGTGAGTCTCTACATCTGTATTAGTCAGGTATTGTCAGAGTCTCTCAGGAGATAGCTATATGCTTGTCCTTCTTTCAGTCTCTGCTCCATAGTTAATCTCTGCCACTCCTTCTGTGGGTA
>JADRCD010214889.1:0-34963 GCA_019843815.1 Montemys delectorum | reverse complement strand
ACACACACACACACACACACACACACACACACACACAGGCACATGCTTCATCTCTTACTCGTTTCCCTTCTCTTTTCCTGTTTCTTTTTTCTGATATTTTCACTTTTTCCTTTACTTTCTCTGCCTCTTAGCCCCTCCCTCTTTCTCTCCCTCCCTCCATTCCTCCCTTTCTTCAGTCATGTTTTCATTTATTTACTTTGTATTCTTTTCCTCCCTCCACTATTTGTCTTTGTCTTCCTTAGGTTTTCATGCCCTCAGCTGCATGAATTAAGTTAGGATACCATTCAGAGACCTTCTAAGGCACATATGTGATACCATCCTTTATTCCCTGCGTAGTTTATGTTTAAACACATAAGTTTGCAAACATTAACGTGCTTAGGACCCACTGACTGCGGGCTCTTAGGCCAGTTTGTGGCCTTCTCTTGGAATTGTGGTTCCCTGGAGAACTCATGGGTGTCAATTATGGGCAGTGGCAAGAACACAGTGACCTCCCTGGACCTCCGACTCATTTCTCAGAGGGCACGGAGAGCCCAGCTGCCACCACAACTTTGTGTAACTTCCCAACCTCAGCCAAATCTGAACCGATGACCCGAGGGTGAGAGGCTCTGTATAACTTGATTACATTTTTTAAAAATTCCATTTTTCTCTTGAAAAGACACCTTCAGAACACAATGTCAGTTTATCTCTGCAATTTTAGACATCAAATAGCTTATTTTTTTAGTTCTCTCTGGGTCAAAGAATGTTATTAAGAAGAAAAATGTAAAAAATATTGGTTTTGCAACCATTCAGTATCCAAACTGAAGGCTCTAATAAACTCATAGAAATGACTTTCTCGCTCGCTTCTTTCTTTCTTTCTTTCTTTCTTTCTTTCTTTCTTTCTTTCTTTCTTTCTTTGTTTCCTTTTTGCTCAAAGGATATTTAGAGAATAAAGAATATTTAAAAACGTTATGCAGGACAGGAATGCCCTAGAATTTACATACAAAATAAAAATGAAGCAGCTCAAACAGCCAACAGATATAAAAAGATAAAGTGCTCAAATAACCTCGATTTTTATTTGACAAGATTTATCGCCATGTTCTAGATATTACATGTGTGTCATCTTAGCCCTGTGGAACATCACTTCAGAATCCAGAATGTAGACTAGACTGTGCATGGACAACAGAGAAGGGTTACTTTACTTTAGTTTCTTTATTTATTCAAGAGTCTGTCCACTAGAGAGTTCATTTCCGTGTTCCCTGTGGACAAAAGGTGCTGGGTTTTATTTCAGCCCTTGGATTGGTATTTCATCTACAGATATTGTGAGGTTCCTTTGCCAGAACAGGCACAACAAAATTAGACCAACAGGCACAGTGTAATGAGAATGAACAAACCTTTCCTTAGTTTTTAGTAGTATATGAGGAAAAATGAATACTTTATCTTCAAGTGCTTATACCTGTAAGGGAAAAAGACATGGAAAAATGAATTGTTCCATCTGTAATTTCAAGCAGGGAAGATGAGTTACAAGCATATCAGCAGAATACATCCAGAGGGAGGCCCAGTGAGGCAGAAGGACAAGTGGCTAACCTCCCTTTCTCGCCCTATTCCCATAACTGATTGGAAGAAACAAAGCATCCTCCTCAGAATAAGAGGCAAGAAGTCTGACACTGAGCAGTGTGGCTACTTCCCAAGATATCTTTGTCAGCAAGATGGGTTCAAGTTATGATTTCAACATCTCTGTGATTGACATTGCTGCGGTTCTTAGAACAGTTACCATGGAAACCAAAGGCCTTGCATGTATTTGAAGTAATTCACCTGACCTACTGCTCAACAGGAGGGAGGGCTGTGGGCTAGAATTCCTCTCAAGGAGTCTCTGTGTTCTGGGCATTGTGGCTATAGTGTTACGTTGAATCTGAAGAGCCTTTTCCAGGCTGTAGAGAGGAGGAAGTGTGGGAAGGAAACGACAGTCCCCTGTATCTGCTCAGAGACATTCCAGCCTGACAGTTCCCTAGGGAGTTGAGAAGTCACTAGCCTGTGCTGTTTTCTCCCTCCTAAGTCCAGACTTCCTTTCTGCTCCTTCATCCCTGGTAGCCCCTAGGAAGGGCCAAAGAGAAGATGCTGTAAGGCAGTTTGTTAGTAGTACAGTGCCTATGTTCTACCTCTGGGTTGGAGAAAGATGGAGAGAAGGATTGAGCTGGGGGGAGAAAAGCTAAATGACCTTACGATGACTGCATCGCCGTCTTCCAGAGATAGACTCTGCACTGAAACTCTACCTGCGGTGGTCCAGGCCTTCTAACACCTGTGGCTGCGCCCCATCAGAGTATCTTTTTAGGGCTACCATCCATCAGATCTGCCCCAGACCCATTCGACCTCCGCATTTCCTCTGAAATGCTTCATCCTTCTTCTCAACTTGAGGACTGCTCTCTTTCCTTTTTTTTTTTATCTTTTTATTTTTTTTTTTTTAATTCGGCACCAAGGCTCTGGAAAATCCCCTTCCCCTCATTCCCCCCCTCCCCCAACACTCTTCAATTTTGAACTCAGGCTACTGCTAGGTCTCTTCTCTTTGCCTTAATATCTGACTTGTCATTTTCACTTCCCTACATCTTTTCCCCATGCTCACTCAAATTCAAATTTCCATCAACAACTTAAAAAAAAAAAAAAAAGAGTCAAGGATCCCCTCAATTTGCATCACCTGTCTGTTCTCTCCCCATGGTCACTAGGGGGAGAATTGCTACATTTTATTTTCACTTTCTCACCAAACCATGATATTTTCTTTCATACCAAGGTTTAGCATCCCTTTGCATACCCTCCATGCACTGGTCATGATGAAAACTTCATGCCTTGGGAACATTTTGTTTTTAAAGTCATCATGGTCAGTGAGTTCAGCCTTCTCAATCTAGTCTGGGCCCTTTCCAAACCTACACATGGGATTAAGAATTAGCTTCTACTCGTTCGCTTGGCAAACATTGACTCAAAAGTTGGCATTTTATAGGCAGTAAAGGTATAGAACTGTTCTTTTTTTCCTCCTAGAGTTACGAAATAGTAAGAGCAGAAAATGAGCACAAACATGAAATACAAAAAGCCAGGGCAGGCATTTCAGAGAGAGCCAGCAGCCTGGAGAAAGGCCCCAGTGTACGTGAAAAATGGGAAGAACATCAACACGTCTGTACCCAGGAGGCTGGGCCGGGCTTAAGACAGATTTGGTAAATTAAGGGATCTTACTGTGTTCAAAGAGCCATGGGGAACCAGAGTCAGTTTTCCTTTTACAAATCTCTCTGTGGCAGCTATGTAGAGAATGGATGGAGGGTTAGTGACAGAGGGAAGCAGAGGGTGCTGTGATGGCCAGGCGCAAGAATACTCATAAGAACCAGATAGTGTTGTGAGTTCCATGTGCTTCCTGCTCTATTTAACACTCCTAAACTGAACAATTACTTCACTATTTCCGACATGCCTGGGAAACTGAGGTACCAAGCCAGTGTGTTTACTTGCTCGGGAGCTGAACAAATGAAAACTTGTAGACTTGAAATTAGATGGTCAGCTTTTCCCGTCCATCCTTTTAGGCTCTGCATCTCTGGGATAGTGTGTAACTGTCACATTATTTCATAGACAAGAAGGTCACTAGGGGACTCTTTGAAAAGAAGGCATTTAGCCTAAGGCTTCCAGACAAAGGAGGAGCACTTCACACATACATAACTAAAGGAAGAAGCCAGGGCAGGCACTTCAGAGAGAGCCAGCAGCCTGGAGAAAGGCCTCAGTGTACGTGAAAAATGGGAAGAACATCAACATCTGTACCCAGGAGGCTGGGCCGGGCTTAAGACAGATTTGGCAAATTAAGGGATCTTACTGTGTTCAAAGAGCCACGGGGAACCAGAGTCAGTTTTCCTTTTACAAATCTCTCTGTGGCAGCTATGTAGAGAATGGATGGAGGGTTAGTGAGGAAGTGGGGAGAGCTTCTGGGAGGCTGTTGCACAGGTCCACTTTAGGGTAGTTGTGGCTCTGTTTGTGTTGTGGCACTGGGTGTGGAGTCATGACTCTACTGTGGCAATAGCTACATTAGACGTGGCATCAACAGAGCCAGGGGATGGACAACTGGAGGAATGATGGAAAGAACAGAAACAAGGATGGCTTTCTTCCTTCTGACTCTAATAGAGAACTTCTTTCCGGTCTTCATTGAGCAGCAGAAGCCTGCTAGCAGCAAAAACTTTTCCTTAATCCTTTGAATTATCTTTTCTTCCCCTCTCCCTCTGCCTCCCTCCTCTCTCATGTTCTTATTCCAGACCTATATACTACCTCCAATCTATAGTCTTGAACCTTTTTTCCTCATGTATTTTCTGCTTTTATTCCCCTGGTATCCCCCTGAGCTGAACCAACAAACCCAAGATTCCTCCGTTCTGAAGAACGGCTCTTCTCATACTGTTGTCTCTTCAGCTGCTCCCACACACGCCATCCTCTTTTAAAAGCAAGTCATTTTAGTAAATGAGCTACACCTCTCATGACTGCTGCTAGAATAAATGCTCTCACCTTGATGTCTCATGGGAAGTGAGTGATGGTAGGTCCTCCTGGATGCTATCCAGGCACGTGATTTACACCAGTTGTGAGTACTGCCTCGTGATTGACAGCAGTTGTGAGTACTGCCTCGTGATTGACAGCAGTTGTGAGTACTGCCTCATGCCCTATTACTGTTGCATTTTTAGGTTCCTTTATTGGCAGAGATTTTCGAAAAGGCAAATTTTGCCTAGTATAATCACATTGGGAACCTAATGCCTGCTGCCTTGAAATTACCCTTCTTGGACTCTCTTAGAGTATACAAATTATGGATTTAATTGTCAAGTATCTTATTATTAAATCAATAGAAAATTTGGTAAAAGTTTCCACTGAGATAATCAATAAGTTACAATGTAGCCTTTTGTGATATGGAAAAAAAAATTAGAAACTTCTCTTTAACCATGTGACCAAATACTCAGAAACATTTTTTTTTTTTTTTTTTTTTTTTGAGACAGGCATTCTCTGTGTAGCCTGACTGTCCTGGAACTCACTCTGTAGACCAGGCTGGCCTCGAACTCAGAAATCAACCTGCCTCTGCCTCCCCAGTGCTGAGATTAAAGGCTTGCGCCACCACCGCCCAGCACTCAGAAACATTTTTAAATACCCAGTGTTGAGTGGTCATTCAAACAACATTAAACAATTGGTATTTCAAAATAGCTGGTTTATTAAAAGAGGACAGTTCTGTTATGCTTCAGAGGGTCATTGTCTGATGAGCTAACATAGTTAGCTATTGAGTTAAAGTAGACCACCAAGGAGAGGAGAAAACTGGCTTTAGAGTCACAGGAAGGGTCATTTAAAGAATTCAACTCTAAAACGTCATTTTCCTTTTGCTGGACTGTCACAGTCAATTCTTCTATGATAATGATTGGTACAGTGTAGTATGTTTTTGTTTATGTACATGTAAGATGTGGTTTTGTAAGAGACAGAAATGACAATATTAGTTTTCCTGTCTTCCATGGAGACTCTTTTGATGCATGGCCATAATGAAAATTCAAGAAATATTAAATGAGTTTATGAAATAACTGTAGGGAAATTTGTAGTTTATATAAAGATAAATTAATAAGGGGCTCAAAGTGAAATTGTTAATAAAACCAACTAAAGTGGTTATCTAAATTGTGTAGTTGTTTGTAATTTTGTGATTTTAATTTTTGGCTACAAGGTGCTCAAGTCTCATGCCCATGATATGTTGAGTTTAGGTTGATGAGAACACCATAGTTTTAAGCTGAGCCCTTAGCTTTGCAAACCTTTACTGATATGTTATGATTCCACAAGTCTCAAAAGACAGCTCCCAGTTACAGAAGAGACAAGATCTACTTCTCCCTGCACTTAGGTTTCTACTGAATGGACTCTCTCAAAGCCACCCTCCTGCATCTAAGTGACAATGCTCTGACTCCCATATAACGAAGTCTTTCATTACTGAATCCTTCTTTTTCCTGGGTACTTCTTGCATAAATATTTTTCCTAGAATATCTGTCCAGTGCTCTCACATTTTAACTTACAAATCTAGTTCTTTAATATATCTGGATTTTGATTGTCCCCTGAGGTCTTTCCTTCTATTTCCCATATACAATTTCTGTAAAACAAAAACAAAAACAAAAACAAAAACAAAAACAAAACCAACCAACCAACAACAACAACAACAGAAAACAAGGATTCTTTTCACCTTGGGACTCTCTTGCCAAGTAGAATAGCTAGACTACTCAGACTGCCCACAATTTATTTCTTCCAGTGATGACTTTGGATCCTTCCTTCTGTTTGCACATTTGAGATCTTAGTCAATTGAAAAACAGGTCAGATTTCCACACCATTGAAGTGGTTTTGTTTCTTCTTCTCTTTTGAGTTACCAATCTTTGATGTTTGAAAAAACATTATACACTGCTTGACAGCAAAATCTTGAGGGCAAATTTCCACCATTACAAAGGTGTATCTATTTCAAAAGACTTGGGAGGTTAACTAGATTACTGATTTATAGATAACAAATATGTGATATCCCAGGGGCAAACACCAGTCTAGAAATTAATGATGGGCATTTGTGAAGACCGGTGTCCTTCTCCCCACAAGTTTCTTAATGATGGAAGAATTTCAGTTGATGAAATCAGTTTGAAGTATCACACTATAGGTGTGTTGTTTTCCTTCTGCAGACACTTCTGTTATTTTGGATAGATAAGTCAGCCCTTCATGAAACTTACAGAATTCCGGTCATTTGCAACTGTCTGTGGCCTCTCATTTATTTTCTTTAATGCAAAAACAATTTTATATGTATAAGTGTTTGCCTGCATATATATGTATATATGTACATGTAGTCTGTACACGCCTCATGCCCACTTAGGACAGAAAAGGGTCCTGGGGCAGGAATTACGGGTGGTTGTGAGACACCATGCAGGTATTAAGAAACGAACCTGAGTCCTCTGCAAGAGTAGCCAGAGCTCTTAATTGCCTCCAGCAGTTTTTACTGGCGAGGTGCTTGTATGGCTTTGTATGTACCCATCACTTCCTGTGCGTAGTTTTACTCTGTTTACACAGAGAGATTTTGTAGTTTTCATTTCAAGTGATACTTTTTACCTGACTTGTTTATTTTGTGATCCACTGAATTCCATCAGCATAGTTTGCACAAGCATGTGTGTGGGGTTACTTACTGGCGTATAGACAACTAATCAGCGGCTACGAGCATTGAATAAAATGACTCTCTGTGACAACTTACCTTTTTGCTTACCTTTTTGATACCATAAATTTATAAGCCAAATTGAAGTGGAAGTCAGATGGCCACACCCCTCGGCCTGGCTTCCACAGCGTCCTACTCTTTATGGAGTACCGTGCAGTGACCCTCAAGACCATCTTGGTTGAGTTTCTGCTCCTTGTTGTCTTGCTTCTGATCACTCTGTCCTATAGCTGTTGAGTGCCTGCCTTGTCTCTTCTTGGATTTAACAGGAAAGTCCCTGGCCTTAGTAACCTTAAAAGGCCTTCCAGCAGCTCACTTCCAGTGTCAATCTTTGGGCTCATGTCTTTTCAGAGATGTACATTCTTGGTGTGAGTTTCTGTAAGAACCGTATTTAAAATGTGTGAAACCCAGTGCTTGTTGGACACAACAGTTCTCCCATCCGTTTCCATTTCCGTTTTCTCTATCATCTGTCATAGTATTTGCAATGCTCATTTAAGACTTTCCTATCTCTCCACGAAAATACAAATTCAACTTGGGCAGAAATTCTGTGTCCAGAACAATGTCTGGCACATAGTAGATAAATAATATTTGTTGAACCAATGAGTGTCATAGCCTAGAAATTTGGCATTCTTTCCACGCCTTCCCCTGAGTTCTCTGATAGAGTAGAGGATCTAGATACTGGCCATTTGGCATCTTCCTTCCTCCTGTCCTGTCCTGTCTTCTCTCTCTCTCTCTCTCTCTCTCTCTCTCTCTCTCTCTCTCTCTCTTTCTCTCTTTGTTCCTTTGAAGTGTCTTCTGGCCCCCTGACTTTGTCACAAAGACCTTAAGGTAATACTCAGATGGACTTTTTGGCAGGCTTTCTGAGGTGGACTTTTATAATAAACCTTAAAGTTTTGAAATAATTTTAGACATACAGTAAAGTTGTAAGTTTATCTGGTTTTTCACTCTCCTGAAAACCTATGTTATTGAGGTTTATTGAAATGCAAAAACGATATGTGTAATTTGATGAGTTTGGTGATGATGTATTATCACCAAATCTATGCCACAGACCTACTCACCATCTCTAAAGCTTTCCTCATGCTATTACTAGTAGTATTGTTATTATCATTCTGCAGCAAGAGCAATTATCAAAGGCTCTGTTGTCTTACCAACATTTTAAGTATGTAATATATTATTGTTTCCTATTAGAAATAGCTTTACTAGATCTTTATGGCTTGTTTCTCTTTATAATTGATATTCTGTGCATTCTGACTAATATCTTCTGGCTTTCTCTCTTCCCAGCCTTCAGCAATTCATCAGTTCATTCTCTGCTTCTGAACATTGAACTATTGTCAACTCATTGTACACTCTGTATGAAATAGGATTTGTGCTTCTGTTTTTAACTTATTTCACTTTTCATAACGCCACCCAGATTAATCTGTATTGTCTCAGACAGCAGGGTTTCCATTCCTTTTTTGAGACAGAACAATATTTCATGGATGTATATCACATTTTAAAATCTATCCTTTTATGAGCATCTAGGTTGCTTCTGTCTTTCCTGTATTGAATATTGATGCCATGAACATGGTGATACACTGGAGATTGAAGCTCTTCTTCTTTACTTCTTTCATATATTGTCTCTCCTTCCTTCTTATAACAATCTCACATACAAATGACATTCCAATTCATCTCTAATGATCTCATTGGAACGTCACATCAATCCTGTAGATAGAAAAAGAAGGAAGGAATGAGCCTAGTAATAACCAATCATTACTTTGTGCTTGGAACTGAGTCATGAATGTTCACAATGTTTATTCATTTATGTTAACTGCAGGGTGGAGATATCTTTAATCCTGTTTTATAGTTGTGGCCCAGTGAGTGACTGGCAACTTGCCTGAGATCACATGGTCACTCAAACCTAAGCCTCTTTTGTCCTCTTGTGTCTCTTGCTTCTGTGTTCCCGAAGTCCCTCCTGTGTGGGCTTGGCTTCATTTAAGTCATGTTTGAAGAGCTTCTTCTTCTCTGGAGATTTTTGATAAAAACAAGTTCTTGTATATTCTTCATTTTGGATTTTACTCATCTGTGAGTCTGAACTCAGGACCCAGAGAAGTCAGACCTGATGTAAAAAAAAAAAATAGAAACACACACACACACTCACACACACACACACACACACACACACACATCACCACCACCACCACCACCACCACCAAAACTGTGTAAGGTTTTAACTCCTTAGGAAAAAGTTACTCCCAGAAAATCAGGGGCATTACAGTTTTTAGAAGTCAGGTTGCCTTCGTTATTTGGCTTGACACCTAGAAAGTGAACACTATGAATTTTCTTGGAGAAAACCCTGGAAATTGTTCTTCTCTGGAAGGGGAGATTTCAGTTCTTTTAAGGCAGAATCTATGTGTGGTTTTTGGAAGGAGGAGGTGGTTGGAAGGAAGCAGATTTGTCCCTAGTAAAAGTACACACAACTTAAAAAAAAAAAAAAAGCCAGAGCATTTAATCCAGCCAAGTTTTTCTCTGTTGGCAGAGTCCAGGGTATGTCTTCATTTTAAAATCAGCTCAGTCCTGGGAGAACTTCTTACTTAAAAACTTAAAGAACTTAAAAAAAGAATAGGCCCCAAATTATCCATATTTGCTTGCTTGGAAAGCAGCCAAGGGGAACTACATCTTTCCTATCCTGACCACACGCAACTCCTTGCATGCCCCACTTCACAGCATTGGATGATGGTAGAATGTCTTCCCATGGTCCATGCAGCCCCACACTGTCCTCTTGGCACTATGGCATTCTGGGGAAGCAAGCCAAAGGCCTGTGGCTTTCCTCGATTTCATCCTCACTCCCGGCTTGTTCACTTCTCACTCAGCTTCTGCTTAGTGTTGAAGTTCTTTTTTTGAGCAGGCTGTGTGTGTTGTGCTTACATGGGTAAGGGATTTTGTTTTCCATCTGAGCAAGCTGGTTTTGAGAGCTTTCAGGATACACCCATGCAAACAAACCAAACGCTTTATCACCCCAAAGAACATGCTTAGAAAGTGTTTAAGAGCAAGCACATCTAAAGAAGGTTGTATGGGGTTCTACAGCGAGCCCCTAGGTATGGAGAAAGATTTGTAGTGGGAGGCATGGGGCATTGGTGCAGTATGCTTAGGGACACATTGGTCATCTTAATGTGGGAAATGATTGCTGGGACTTGTGAGCTGTTGGTGTTGTGATAGAAAAGCAGCAGTGAGGAAGGAAGGACAAAAGGAAGGAAGGAAGGACAGAAAGAAGGAGGGGGTGGAAAGGAAGGAGGGAGGGAAGAGAAGGGAAAATGAAGAAGAGAATTTGATTTTTGACCTAGAGATACTTGGATAACTAATGCCACCCATGCCCTCCTTCTTTGTGGTACCTTGGTGACACCGTTTAACCTCTCTGAGCCTCACCTGAGGAGCAGGATTCAGGAATCCTTAAAGATCCTGTGCACACACAGCATGTTTCTTTCAATTCCTTCGCAGTTCCACCCCTACTTTGCTGGCTTATGGGTCCTCTGGGTGTAACTAGGTGGGTTTTCCTTTCCCTCCCACTTTTTAATCAAGTTAGCTCATTCTCTCTTCATTTTTTTTTTCTCCCCGAAGCCATATATTTTCATCGGTGAGATGTGAACGGGTTGCATTAAGGTTAAATCCTGAGGGCATCAGAGCATTGAAAGTTGTACAATGGTCCACTATTAGATATTACAGATAGTATGTTCAGGAAGTGCAGAATGACTTCTCTGTCAACACTGGTCCACATGTATGGTGACTGCTGTGTGCTATATAGCCTAGGTGTGTTGTAGGTTAAATCATCAAGGCTTGTGTAAGTACAGTCTATAATGTTTATACAACAAAAACATTTACAGGTAGATGTTATTTGTTGAAATGTGATTGTCATCACTAACTGAGGTATGGCTATATTTATACTATACTTAATTTAAAAATTACGTATATTTATTCTATGGAATGTGCATGACTCTCTCTCTCTCTCTCTCTCTCTCTCTCTCTCTGTGTGTGTGTGTGTGTGTGTGTGTGTATGTGTGTGTGTGTGTGTGTGTGTGTGTGTGTGTGTGTATGCATGTAGAAGTTAGAAGTTAGCGGTCACTTTTCCAAGGGTCAGTTCTGATCTTCTACCATCTGGCTTCCAGGTATCAAATTTGGCTGGTTGGTCTTGGAAGCAAGAGCCTTTCCCCACTGAGGCAGCTAGCAGACTCTGAACTGTACTTTAACATTTAAGAAACGCTTCCAAACAACTCTGCCTGTTTTATTTCTTCACATGTTTTGTGAAGTAGCTTTTAGTAGTGGTTGTCACTCCATTTTTCAAGTGAGGACTTTGAAGCTCTGCAAAGTTCCAGGACTTGACCAAGGTCACATGGCTGGACATCCAGGGTTAAGCTAGGTCCACCCTGGGCAGCTAACAGGAAAACACTAGCAAATTTTGCGTACTGCTCCTCCCCTTCTCTGCTCTCTGTCTCCTCGCTTGGCACTGCCTCTTTTGGGTCTCTAGTATTTCAGGTCTCCTGTCAACTTTTTCTTGAGTTCTTATAAGCATATCCTCTGAGCAGCTGCTTGGTGTCAACCACTTCTTCTCTCCCCAGGTTTAGTTTATTTTTTGTTAATAGTCTGCCCCATGAATAGAACTATTGTGAAGGCACCTCCCTGTTGCCATGACTACTGATGCCAGCCATTGCAGCAGCTCATTGTAAGGGTAGTCTCCTTGTACAGTCAGTCACTGGGCTGTCATTGCCCAGGCCATGGTGAGCATGCTCATGTAGCTCTGTGACAAGACCCCCAATGTAGAGAAGCCCTCTCACAGACTGGTGTCAACTCCCTTTCAGGCCTCAAAGCAGTACTGCTGCCTCCGTTGGCACCCTAGTACCCCCAGATTACTATGAGTCACTTGAAATGCCAGGGAAGTCTTATGGAGGTGGTAGCTCTGTGCAGAGGTGACACACTGACCTCAAGCTTGACCTCTGACTCCAACAATAGATGATTGATGGGTGTGACTTTTTTTTCATTGGTCTCCCTATCTACTCTGGCAAGTACTTGCTGGTGGTGTTCCCCTTTTGATTTCAAATACATCCACCAGATATTTTGGTGACCCTAGCTTAGATCCACACAGGCACCTGTGCCTTTGAGATATTATGACCCCTATCTTTGATTTCAGAGATCAGCAATAGTTCAGAAACAATTTGTGGAGATAACACTGAATTAACCACTGTTTATTATAACAAGACAGAACAAAGTATAAACAATGGCCATTGACTAAAACCATGGAGAGAGAAAGAGCTGGATTAATGCCAGCTCCATAGTAACAGCAAGATGTTAACACCAAAAACAGGGGCAGGAAAAACATGATCTGCAAATACAAGATCAGCTGTTAATTGAACCAAATTTATCACGAACCCAAATATTGCTCTCGTTTTCCCATTTTGTTGCTGTATTGATAGTATTGTCCTTGACTCGTTTGCTCCCTCAGTAGTACTATGAGGTAGGTGCTACCACTACATTTTGTAAGTTAGAAATTCAGGACCAGAGAAAGTGGGCATAATGCCAAAAGTCACAGAGGTAATAGCAGAAGGAGATAGGACTTAAATACAAGCCCTCCAGGGACAAATATACCTTCTCTTGGCTGATTAAGCAATTGAATATGATGGCGTACTCAACCAGAACGAAGCTTGCTCATATATTTAGATGGTTTTTTTAAAAAAATATTTAACACCTTTAAAATAGGTCATTGTTTATCAGTTTTCTCCAGTATGTTATTGTGGACACATATTTGTTAATAAATGTGCACACACATTGTTAAAGTTTATCATTCTGTATAGTCAGCATTATAATCTGTGTGCAAATCCCTTTATTCCCATAATCCCTAAAGAATCTACTGTGGGAAAACAGTCGTCTGGCACTGTAATTCTGAATGCTGTAAATGCCCAGCCTTTTCTGCATGTTCACAAAACACAGAGACTCAAGAATGTTTTCTAGATCACAGCTTGCTCGCCATTTTCATTTCCCCCTGCCTTTATTCTTTTTGTATCTTTGCTTTCTGCTAGCAAAATGGAAACTCTCCAGGCAGTACATGCTTGCTTGCTGATCAGGCTCAAGACCTAAGTCAGGATGGATGGTTTAATGCAGGTCACATCAACAGCAAGAAAAAAAAAAAGGACAAAATGGTTCATTCTTGGAGGAACAGGGCTGGAAGGATGGAAGAAATCATTGGGAGGACCCAGCCATGCACAGACTCAGTAGTCAGACCTTCAGCCTTTGTATTGATGACTCAGGGACCAACAAGGTACATAGAATGTGCATATTTTAATACAAGGATTTTTTTTTGGTGTCTATGTTTACTGTTAATACCTGATCTTTAAAATTTTTATAGAAAGTCAAAGAAAGTAATATGGACTAGAGAATCTTCACTTTGTAGATAAAGAAAATTTGGTAAAGCATAGGCTACAGATGTAAGAGATAATCAAAAATTGGGGTATTTGGGACTGCATGGTGACACACACCTATAATTTCAGCACTTTGGAGACTAAGGCAGGATTGTCATGAGTTCAAGACCAGCCTGGGTTGTATACTAGTCCAGCCAGGACTATATAGCAAGACCCTGTCAAAACTAAACTAAACCGACAAGTCTTAGTCTCATTCTTCTGGAAATGTAAGCTTCTTATTAGAACGATTTCTACTAAAATCATTTTCAAAAGTCTTACTTTGATCATACCGGGTTACTGGAATTTCGTGCTTGAGTCCTGCAAGTCTTTAAAGTCGATGACTGTGATGATTAATGATGGTTATGAGAGCACAATAGGATCTTGAATTAATTTAAACAACACACTTCTGGGCATGTCTTATCTAGATTGAGCTAAGTAAGGTGGGAAGATACACTTTAAGTACGGATGGCACAATGCCATGGGCTAGGGTCTTCATGGGCCACCCATCCTTAAGAAGAAAGTGAGACAAACACAGACATTCATCTTTCCCTGCTTCCTGACTCTGAATGTGATGCAACCAGCTGCCTCAGGCTCCTACTGCCATGAGTTGCCAAAATGATGGCCTGGTCCCTGGAACTGTGAGTTGAAAATAAAACCCTTTTTACAAGTTGGTTTTTTTTTTTCCAGTTCAGTGTGTTTTGTGCAAGACAAGTAGCTAATATGGTGCCTTTAAAGATGATCTTTTTTTGGGTATTCACACATTTATTTTTAGCTACTGAAAATAAGGAGAATTTAAAATCTAGAAATGATTTAAGGCCAAAAAATTGAGCATTTAAGAATATATAATAGATTATATGAGTTCTGTGATTTATGGAGAGTATTTTTCAACTTCTTATCTCTTTTGGAACCAGCAGTAATCACGACACAGACTTGGATCCTCTGCCCACCATATAAGACAGTCCTTGCCAGGGAAAAGCATCTTCTGGATCTGTCTGATTTTCTAGGCCTAAGTTGGTTTCAGAGACAATCACTTTACTGTTTTTACCCTTTTGCCAAGAAGTTTTTCATGATTACAGAGAAGTTTCTGAAAACATTGGCATTTGCTTTTTTTCTTCTGGAGAAATCTCTCTAAGGACTCTGTGGAATGAAAAATGCAATGAGTACAAGGATGGGAGGGGCAGAGAGGAACAACATTATTATTTCTGTTTCCAGAACATCAACTAGAGTATGATAGGATATAAAGGGAAGAATTTTTTTTTTTTTTAGAGTTTGGTAAAGTTCAGTAAGTTTTCAGAAGAGTAATTTGTTTAAGATGGATGAGTAGATGAATTCCTTTGGGATAGATTAGTAAGGTGTCATTTTAAATTCTTAACTTCTAATTTTCTCTTTATTCAAGAGAGGTGTTGGGACACAAGTTCTTTGGAGGATCCTAGGAGAACAAATGCAGATTCTCTGGGTCTCCAGACAGCAACATCATTCACGTATGCATGGACTATTCAGTCATTGCTTCACAAATGTTTAATGTGCCAAAGTGCTACAAACCTGGCGCTAGGAGCTGGTAAAAAGTGGGCAAGAGGCAAGCTATGTTATTCCTGCTACTTCTGACCTTACTATCTGTGGAGAAACAGAACACAAACATGTAGAAATATATAGTAAAATGTTATTGAGGATTCAGAAGGAAAAGCAGAGACAGGAGAAGGAAGGGAAAGACCATGGAGCTTCTGTTTTGTCCATCCATAAATGTGTTCAGTACTCTAAGCCCACTCAGCAACAATAGGTTCTCACATGCTAGCTTTGTTCCTAGAAACATGTTTAGATGAAGCCCTAATGTCTGACTTTCCTTCTCATCTCCATTCTGCTCATTTATGTACTCTTTTATTCAGCACACATTCGTTCAGAACTGAGTCATTTTCAGACCTGTACCAGGCACTAGGATCCCAGAATGAATGATTGTTTGGTTCCTAGCTCCCTGGTTTCTATAGGCGGATTGGGATATAGAGATTAGTTGCCAGGAAGTTAAAAGGTAGTAGTTGTGGGCTCTGGGAGAGACAGTACTGATCAGTGGACAATGAACAAAATTGGAGGTGCTGGTGAAGGTCAGTATTTAGAAAACTTGAGATGAAGAAAAAGCAAAAGATTGACAAACATCCAGAACATTATGCACAAATGGGCTTAGATAAAGAGAAATTTTATGTTTGACAGGAGAATTTAAACACAGTGGAGTTATGATGCGAATGGAGAGACATGGAAGGACAGAACACATGCGTGGGCAGCCGAGAGATGCTGGCGCAGGGCTCTGAAGGTCATGTTAATTAGTTGGCAATTATTTAGCAGCTGGTACCTAGGCATTTCTCCTGGTTTGACCTTCATGTTCTTTCTGGTTTTTCTTTTCTCTTTTTCTTCTGAGAATGTCACTCGATTGATTATATTTCAATCTCTGGACCCCATCTCTACTCTCCATTTAGTTTCCTGGTATTTTTGAATAGGTCTGGCCTGGGCCTGTTGAAAAACAGCTGGATGATAAAGACCTATGAAAGAGTACCTTAAAATTATCCGGAAACTAACCAAGTCGTCTAGACTGCTTTCATGAGGTGAATATACAGAGCCTCACAAAGGGTAAAGGGGGTGAGGAACTGCTGATCTTTCTCTTGAACAAGAACACTTTATGATGACAGAACTCCCAAAGACAGGTGTCCAGGGAAGTATGCACTTACTCTTGCCTTCTGAAGATCAAGTTTCTAAGACATGGATGCAGCTCAAAGGATATGTGGTCAAGGGATAAGCTCCCTTCCACAGAAGCATAGCAAAGGCTTTGTTTAGGGCCATAGCCCTTATCCAAATAATGGGAGCTAAGTGCTTTCATAAGTAAACTATTCATGATTTGGGGAGGGAAAAACAAAGCATGTATTTTATATTGGAACACTTGAAGTGGCTGTACCTGAGGTGGTACCTTAAAAATCACACTAATATTTTCCAAGCAAAATGTTTGAATATGGATTATCTAATAATCAGAAATGTAAGTTTCTAGTGAGTCAAGGATAGGCTTTACCTCCCTGGATCGGTCAAGTTCTCAGTAGGTTTGGCTGCTAGATTTTATATAAAGAGGCTTGGCTTTCAGAGCTTTGGGATTTCAGAACTGCAGATGAAAGACAGTGGGCCTGTAGCATATCGATTTGTTAGGCATCATGGAAGACATTATTCGCCTTAGGAATAGAGAAATTCTAGAAGACTCTTAACCAAGGGTTTTAGTTCTGGTTGGAGACCTACTAAATCAGTTCATACTGGTTACTATAGACCAGGAAAAGGTGCTTTTAACAAGTTCCTTAGGGGATTTTGATTCACATCAAGAAGCCATGCTCTACAGGAAATTTCCCAAGGAGATTATAAAATTCCAATTTCTGTATACTTAAGACAGTGTTGATTTTTAAAGACTTCTATTAACAGATAAATATACAAACTGTGCACCAAACAAGTTCATACTGGAGCTAGGGTGAAAAATGCCTTAGTTACTTTTCAATTATCGTGACAAAGCACCATGACCAAGGCAACTTATAAAAGGAAGAGTTTATTGGGACATCAGTTTCACAGCATGCGTCCCTGGCCATGATGACAGGATAAATGACAGCAGGCAGGCAGGTATGGCACTGGAGTACCACTGGGAACTTACATCTTGAGACAACAGCCACAAGACAGAGAGATAACCAATTGGGTGTGGTGTGGGGTTTTGAAACCTCAAAGCTCACCCACCAGTAACATACTTTCTCCAACAAGGACTTATCTCTGAATTGTTCCCAAACAATTTCACCAATTGGGGACCATAAATTCAATATATGAGTCTATGGGGGCAATTATTCTTCAAAGCACCACAGAGAGATTCTTGGGTTTCCCTGCCTTCACTGTAAGACCTGTGGGTGATGGGTGCTTGAACATGCTTGAACTTGGACTTTTTAGACTCCATATCAGCTTCACTCAGCAGGAGTGATTTACTTAATTAAATAAATAACAGCTCTTCCTCCCAAAGAGCTGTCCCACAGAAAACAATTGACTGCCTACATTATTGCCAGAACTTAAGAAGCCCCAATATTTTATTAATTCTTTGAGAGTTTCAAACATACATAAAATGTAATGGCAGAACTTTTAATTTGACCAAATTTAGCACACCACTGATACTACTGCAGGGCTCCATTCAGAGACATAAAAATGTTAAATTTGCATTTATCTTTTAGCGCTTTTGGGGTAAAGGGAACTTAAATACAAAGACAACAGAGAAACAGAAGTTCTCAGAATTTTAAGATGCCTCACCATAGATCCTGATCATTTCTATAAGCAAGGTATTAACTAGGAGCAGGGTTAGTAACAAGTGTGTTAGTACCAAAACAACCTGCGTTTTCATTCTTAGCTCTGCCTTGATCTGATTTATCTTAGGCATGTTCACTAAATCTTTGTGAATCAGTTTTACCATATATGATGATAAAGTTAATACCTACTTGAAGGATGTTGCTGTGTGGGTTCGTCTCCTCTCTGTGGAGTCATCTAGAATAACAATCATTATATTTTTTTCAGGTTCTGCCTCACAGAACTTAAATCTGCTGTGCCTCTATCCCATAATACCATGCCCAAGGTATCTGTTAGTTTTTTTTTTAAGATTTATTTATTTATTTATTTATTTATTTATTTATTTATTTATTATAAATGAGTACACTGTAGCTGTCTTCAGACACACCAGAAGAAGGCATCAGATTTCATTATGGGTGGTTGTGAGCCACCATGTGGTTGCTGGGATTTGAACTCATGACCTTCCAAAGAGCACTTCAGTGCTCTTACCCATTGAGCCATCTCACCAGCCCGGTATCTGTTAGTTTCTCACACAGGACTGTGCACAGCACTAGAACATGGACCTTGTCATTCTCTCTCTTCCTAATATGTGGTAAGTATTCAGCAATGTCTTCCCCTAGAAGAAGGGGGGTATAGTGAACTGTAGAACTGATAAACAAAGTGGACTTTGAGGTACGCTAGTAATAACCAAGCCATCAATAAAAATACCAATGTACATTATTTTTTAAAGATTTTTAATAATCTAAAGGGCTTATCACACATATTTTTAAGCATGATAAAATGTATAATGTGCCCTTCTAAATTGTCTACTTCATATACTGAATTGATTCTCTTGAATTGCTTTTAAAAAATATTATATATATTTGGGTATTTTGCCTGTATGTATGTCTGGTGCCTGATGAGGTCATAAGAGGATGTCAGATACCTCAGAATTGGAGCTACAGACAGTTATGAGGCACTGCCTGTGGATGCTTGGGATCAAATCACATCTTCTATAAATAGCAAGTAAGTATTCATAATCACTGAGCCATCCTTCCAGCAACTTCAGAATGCTTCTTAGCTCTACATCAAGAATTGACCAACTTTGTCCTGGAAATTAAATTTGACCTGCAACCTATAAATAAAATTGTATTGATGTATAGGCTGTGAGAGGTAATAAAAAACGAGTCTAGTATACTCCTGGCTCTTTGAATCTTCTTCATCGGGGATCTAGGTCCTCCTGTGTACTGCTAGGGAGTGTTAGATGGGTTTGCACCTCATCTTTTGGTTTTATAGCTTTCATCTAATTGATGTTCCAATGATGCTATTGTAGAACCCGGCCCACGTTGGGCTCTTCCTGCAATGGTCTGGACTAGATTATGAGAGCTGAAGGTGAGAGTGAAACCCAAGGAAAGGAGCCACAAAGAGGGTGGAACTCTTAAAGCAGAGCTCACGGTCCCAGGACTCACTGGTCCTACCAGCTCAAGTGGTCAATCTGATGACCTGCTTCTTATGCTTGGACTGAGTGCTGTGCATAGAAAATGGAGAGAAGGAGGTACATTATGTTGATTTGCTCAACATTGTTTATTGCTGGCTATCTGACAGCAACTGGACATTTGGCTCCTATACTTAAGAGGCATATCCTCATCTCTAATAGCAACAGAGTAGTGCCCTGTTATTTTCAATATTACACTTTTAGGGGAGAGCAGGAAAGAGTCAAGCCTGCTGATGTAGTCATTATCATGAGCCGACAACAGGGCAGAGCCACCATCGTGCCAAGCCTCTCATGCCGAGCTTGTTAATGGGTGTCATTTTGTTAGTCTTACAGTAAGGAATCTTTAGGTCATTCACACTGTGAGAGGTGAGGAGGAAAAGCTAATTGAACAAGGTTGTCACCTTCCTGAAAGCATAGTCAAAGGCTTGCTGAGAGCTGAAGGATTGCAAATAAAAGGGAGGAGTTTTTGCTAAAGCCTTTTTCTCCTCTCCAGTTTTTTTTTTTTTCCTTTTCTTCATTCAACAGGGATTTCTGGAAATATTATCTAAGGGATGGAGAAAGAAGGATAAAGAGAGAAAAGCTATACGTCTTCTTTTTTCCCTCTTTCCTTTGAAAGCTGACATGAAGGGTGTGGGGCTTGCGTGGAGTGGATGCGGAGTTTTGCAGCTCTGTGACATTACCAAGGGGAATCCAGGGCCAGAGGTGTGCAGGTGGGGCTGTCAATCAGAAGCAACATCAAGGGCTCTTACAAAAACAAAAGGGAAGAAAATGGATGTTTAATCAATAAAGTTGCTCTCTGCTTAACCTTTTGTGTTTTAAGCAACATTCACCGGAACCCAGCAACAGAGTCCAATATTTAACACATGAAAGATGCTTAGAAAGGTGAAGCCTTGGGGAGTAGCTGGGTAGTGAAGACGGGATGGAGGGTCAAGAAATGGAAAGAAAGAGACTTAGAGGAGAAGGAGGTCAAATGCATGGTGAATGGCTGGAGGCTTTCTAAGGGCTGCTTGAGAAATGGAGGAGAGAGCCAGGAGTTAGCTGCGTGGGTGCCGGGTCCCGGGTGAGCCTCGTCTACATACCCTCTGCTTTCGTTTACCTGTAGAAGGTAGAGCATCTCAAACTTCAGCTTTCAAAGCGAATGGAAGAAGTAGCCACAATTGGCTTACCTCAATTAGACCTCTGTTCTCACAGTACCTGATCATCTGCTGTGGCCTCTCTCAGTTCAGAAAGGCTCGAGGGCAGCAGGAAGCTATGATAGAGAAAACCTCTGGGCAGAGCCTTTGGCCTCTTGGTAACACCCAAAGTACCCTTCTCATAATTTCCTGTCTGTGCTGTCAGCCTGTCCCGCACTCTGGCCCATCCTCCCCTGTCATTCTGTAACTAACACAAATTTTGAAAATGTAAAAAGTATAGAAAATTGTGAAGAAACAAATAACAACCCCCATGTCACCTACCACATTCTTGCCTACTCCATCTTTTTATTTTTCCCAAGCTTACTTTTCATTTTTTTCCATTTCTTGTCGTGCGTCAGAAACTATTTTAGAAGCTAAAACATGGCCTCCATTTGGAAGGGAGACATGTAGGAAAATGGCTACATCATTTCGTTCCAGTGTATGCATACATATTATGTTTATTTTCATAATAACTTTACTTAATTTGTTTAAGCAACTTCCTAACATAAAGTAAAACTTAGCTCTCTCTCTTTTTCCCCCATGTTCCTTCATTACTTAACTTCTCATTCCAGAGCTAACCTCTGACAAAAAATTCTCATTTCCCTTTTCTTCCTGACTTCCTAAATGTATATGCATAAATTAAAAGCATGTGCACATGTAAATATACATGTACATATTACACATCTTGCCATATTTCTTATTTTGCAGGTTTCACATTTTACTTTGTATAGTAAGAGAACATCTGTAAGTGTCTAAGAAATGCCTCCTTCACACTGGCTGCATAGTATTTAATTATATGATTAATAGTATTAAATCATAAAAATCTTTTAAAAAGTGTGTTTCTCAAGTATCTCCTTGATGCTTAAACTTTCTGGTGTAAATTATTGAGTTACCTAATCATACGGGTTACTTCACAAGACATCATCTACCCTGCTCCTTGGGAGGTCTTCTCCTTCTTCTTCTTCTTTTTTTTTTTTTTTAATTCCCTACAGTTTTTTTTCTTTTTAAACTCTGGGTTTCGTTGTGCCTCTATGATTTTGTTGTTTTTAAATAATGCGTAGCATATGATAATCTGCCCTCTGAACGTTTTAATTCACTGTTCCTGCAGTGACTGACAGCTAGATTGCTTCAACAGTTGCTGTACAAACAGCTCAATGTTCTATTCTTCACTATGTTTCCTTCCTTGCTTGTGAGATGTAAACCCAGGAGTGGAGTAGTTGCCAGGGAAGGAATATGTATGTCCATCCGATCAAAGTGCTGCTGGATTACACACTGGAGTGGCTGGGCTTGTGTGTGTTTCCAGATCTATTGGAAGTGTCTTGTATCACCATGCCTGTTCCAGTACTCAGCACCAGCCTGTCCCCCATGTCTGTCCCATTCGTGGTTCAAGCCTGCTTTCTAGTGTTTCTAACTCTGACTCGCATGCAGACCTACTTCCTTGATAATTTAAGTTACATTTTTATAAGTATAAATTTATTTGGGGAAATTTTTGTACATGTTGGTGTCTGGTACACTTCTGAAGTTATTGGTAACTCCTCTTTCTGTGTCATTTTCCTAGCTAGCCAATTCTTTTATTACTGATTTTCGAAATCTTAACTATCTGACCTATACATTTTAGGTAACAACTTCTCAATGTATTTTAGAAAATAAAATATTTGGTTCTAGCTGTGATCAATCTGGTAACATTGTCAAGCCTATCTATAATTTTTTGTGTAATATGGTATTTTTTTTTTGCTTTATGAATTAAATTCTTGAATTTTTTAAAAGAATCTTTCTCTACTCTTGGCTCTCTATGTTCCCATGTACTAAGTTCTGATTTTCCTTTTTATGTCTAATTCATTTTTAACCACTATTTTATAATGTATACAGACAGGAACAGTAGAAACCCAATTTACATTTTTCTTTATATATGAGGTTATTTCCTATACTGTATTAATCTATTATTGCTGCTATAAAAACTGCACATCTGAAGCAATTTATAAAGAGCATTAGTTTATGAGTCACTGTTAAGGTGCCTGGATTGCTCAAGATCAAGATGTCAACAGGCTTGGTGTCTGCCCGGGACCTGATCTCTGTTTCTGTGATGGTGCCTTGATTGCTATGTTCTCCAGATGTCACAGAACTAGTGTCCTCAAATGGCAGCGGGCATAAGGGCAAAGGGTGGGACATCCAAGGGGGACAAGAACATTCTCCTCTAGCTGTCTTTATAAAAAAAACTAATCCCTTTGTGAGGGCTTTAATCTCATATCATTAACAGTTTCCAAAGTCCCAAATGTTATTCCATCGTTTGAGCATTAAGTTCCAAAACAGATATTTTGGAGGGACACATACATTCACATCATAAGCAAATATAAACTGTAAAGACCTTATCAATTTAAGAGTTGATCTAATTACTTTAATTACTGCAATGGGTTTGTAGCCAAGCCTAATATCTAAATACAATTCTTTATTCTTTACTCGTTGTCAAGACTGTCATCGTTAATCATAAGCATCTTTTCTTCCTTATGAATTTCAGAAACTGACCTCTATAAAGACTCAACTAAAAGATTGTTTGGGTTTAAAATTTGAAGTTGATTTTAAAGGAAATTGGTATCTTTATGCTATAAAGTACTATTATCCAAAACTATAGAAGTTCTTTACATGGTCTTTATCTTTCTGTATTCCCCTGAAAACACAAACAAAATGCTCACATTGCAAGCATGTGTACAATTAAACTAATTCTATGATAATTATCAAATAGTATGTTTCATTAAATTTTCTATTTGATAATTTTTGGAGAAAGAAAAAAATGATATTTTAATATGATTCCCTTGTGTTAGAACTTCATTGAATCCTTATTATTCCAATAGCTTGATGGTAATGATTTTATTTCTGTGTAGATTAATATAGCTCCCTTCTTTACTTTTTATTGAAAATGTGTTTTTCCATACATAATATATTCTGATTATGATTTTTCCCTCCCTCTACTATTCCCCATTCCTGCCCACCTCCATCCAATCTGGATCCACTCCTTTCTGTCTTTCATTAAAAACCAGACAGGCAGTTGGGGATTTAGTTCAGTGATAGAGGAGTTCTCAGGTCTGTTACAAAACAAAAACAAACAAACAAAAAGCAAAACAAAACAAACTTCCAAGACTTAAAAGACAAAAACAAAGAAACTCCTAAAGGAAGATAAGATATGATATGACATGATATGATATGATATGATATGATAAAACAAAAACTAACACTTTGGTATTAGGCAAAACAAGCAAAAGGAAAATAACCCAGGAGAGAGGACAATAGAGTCTCATTCATTCACACACTCACAAATCCCATAAAAACATTAAACTGGAAGTCATAACATACATGCAAAGGATCTATAAGATAAAAAGAGAGAAGAAACAAATATATTCAAATGAAATTGAAACTAAAATAAAAATAAGATAACATTAAAAAATAAAATAAAAGGAAGAGCCCTAGCCTGCTTGGACCCTCCGTGTGCTGTTGACTTTGCTTTGCGCTGGCCGTCTTCTGGTGGGCATGCAACCTGCTCTTAAGAGTTGTTGGTTTCCTCAGTGAGACTTTGGAGAAAACTAAATTTTCCCTTTGCAAATGGTTATCAACTGGAGAGTGCTTCTGGGTTAGGGATGGGGACATGTGTCCACTTTTTAAAGCTCTAGGACCCCGCTTGGTGCAGATCCACACAGGCCATGCGCATGCAGCCTCCCTTTATGAGTTCGTATGTGTGCAGATCATATTGACTCCAAGGACCTTGTTTTCTTGCTCTCCATCCTCCTGGCTGTTACATTCTTTCTGGCTTCTTGAGATTCCCTGAGCCCTGAGGAGAGGGATTTGATGGAAGCATTCTATGTAGAGCTTAGTCTTCCAAAGTCTCACACTCTCTGCACAATGTCTGGCTCTAAGCCCTGCATTTGTTCCCATCTGTTGCAACAGGAAGCTGATCAGATGATGCATAAGCAAGGCACTGTTCTAAGAGTACAGCAGAATGTCCTTTTATTGGTACATTAAGTATATATTTTTTAGAACAGTAGTATTAATAGTATTTTCTTTTTTTTTACCCTACATCTCTGGGGTATCTAGTGTCACATTCTTGGTCACTCAAGCAGTCAGGTATGGGGTTCATCTCATGGGATGGACCTTAAGTCAAATGAGACATTGGTTGGTTTACTCCCACAAACTTTGTGCCACCATCACCCTAGCATATCTTGTAGGCAAGTCACCATTGCAGATCAAAAGGTTTGTGATTGGGCTGCTGTTTGCTTTTCTCCTTTGGGAGTGTGCAGAGTACCTATCTTCCTGAACCAAAGATGGTGGCATGCAAGGGTGAAGGCTCTGTATAGGCATCAGCTTGCTTGACTTCTCCACGTCCAACGAGTTGTGTAGATGTCTTCAGCAATAGGGCCTTGTCATCAGTTTGTGAAGAATAAACTACAGCCTTCAGAACAGCCTGGGTTGTTTGGTGGTTCTTGTGGGACCCCTTTAGTCAACAATTCAATTAGTTGCAACCAAATGCAGTATTGGAAGCTTTATTTGGTGTTGAGGAATGTCCAGTTGGGCTCTCTTTCCCCCATCATTGGTTTAACTTAGGAAGCATCTACTATATTGAATTTCCATACTACCCCTTTAACGGCCCTTAGTTTTAGCCATCTTTCTCCATATTCCCTTCCTCATTCCCCTCTTGTTTCGCCCCTTGATCCTCGAATTCTAGTCTCCCTCCTCCAATACACTGATAATTCTATTTCTCTTTCCTGAGAAAATCTATCATCCTCTCCCAGCCCCCGACTGAGTTCCTTACTTTATGTGTACTTAACCACTTTGATTCTATAGATTGTGTCTTGGTTGTCATTGACATAACAGCAAATATCAATCCATATGTGAATGCATACTATATTTGCCTTTCTGTGCCAGGATTACCTCAGTGTCTTAGTCAGGGTTTCCATTCCTGCACAAACATCATGACCAAGAAGCAAGTTGGGGAGGAAAGGGTTTGTTCAGCTTACACTTTCAATGTTGCTGTTCATCGCCAAAGGCAGTCAGGACTGGAACTCAAGCAGGTCAGGAAGCAGGAGTTGATGCAGAGGCCACTGGCAGATGTTACTTACTGGCTTGGTTCCTCTGCCTTGCTCAGCTTGCTCTCTTATAGAACCCAAGACTCCCAGCCCAGGGATGGTACTACCCACAAGGGACCCTCCCCACTTGATCACTAATTGAGAAAATGCCTTACAGCTGGATTTCATGGAAGCATTTTCTCAACTGAAGCTCCTTTCTCTGTGATAACTCCAGCCTGTGTCAAGTTGACATACAAAGGAGTCAGTACAGTTGATCCCCTTGTCAACTTGACACACAAACACATCACTATTAAGCCTCAACCCCTACTTTTTTAGTCATCCCCAAGATCTAAATAACTTTAAAAGCCTCAGTCATTGCAATTTCTTACTTATTAAAACTTTAATCCTTTTAAAATGTCCAATCTCTTTTAAAATCTAAAGTCTTTTTTTTTTTTTTTTTAACAATTAAAAATCTCTTAACCGTGGGCTCCACTAAAATAGTTTCTTCCTTCAAGAGGGGAAAATATCAGGGCACAGTCACAATCAAAAGCAAAAATTAAACCCCAACTGTCCAATGTCTGGGATCCAATTCATGATCTTCTGGGCTCCTCCAAGGGCTTGGGTCAATTCTTCAGCTCTGCTCTTTGTAGCACACACCTTGTCTTCTAGGATCCAACTGCCTGTACTCTAGTGCTGCTGCTGTTCTTGGTGGTCATTTCATGGTATTGGCATCTCCAAAACACTGCTGTCTTCTGCTGTAACTAGGCTTCACCAATAGCCTCTCATGAGCTCTCTTCATGATGTCAAGCCTCAATTCTTTTGGATGACCTTTTCAGTCCTGGGCCATCAATTGCAACTGAGCCTGCACCTTCACCAATGGCCTTCTGCAGCCTCTCACAGTGTGGAGCCTCAGCTGTTCTTCATGACCCCTTCATGCCTTCAAAACCAGTACCACCTAGATGACTCTTACACATTACCAAGACCAGCCACAGCACAAGGTACATCCTTGGCTATCTCTGGAACACAACCTCTGTGCTCTCAGAAAACACTTCCCAGAAGATTTCACCTCAATGATGCTGATCTCTTCTTAATCACTGCTAATTTCTTAGCTCCAGCTAACCCGAATCAATATTCCCAGTAATGCAAAAGTTTCGCTTTAGTAGTTCTGGTATCTTGTTAGTCACAGCTGATTCTTCAGCCCCAGCTAACCAAAACCACAGCATCTTTACAATCAAAACAGCAATGGCCCTGCTAAGTCTTTAATCTTCCCTCTGAAATTTCACAAGCCAGGCCTCCATCTTCTGCACTGTTCTCAACATTATTTTCCAGGCTTCTACAGAACATCCCACAGAGCTCTTAACATCCCAATGACTCTTTTAGCTCAAAGTTCCAAAGTCCTTCCACAGTCCTCTCCAAAACATGGTTAGGTCACAGGAATATCCCACTATGCTGGTGCCACTATGCTATTCATCACCAAAGGTAGTCAGAACTGGAACTCAAGCAGGTCAGGAAGCAGCAGCTGATGCAGAGGCCATGGGCAGATGTTACTTACTGGCTTGCGTCCTCTGCCTTGCTCAGCTTGCTTTCTTATAGAACCCAAGACTCCCAGCTCAGGGATGGTATCACTTACAAGGGGCCCTCCCCACTTGATCACTAATTGAGAAAATGCCTTACAGCTGAATCTTATGGAGGCATTTTCTCAACTGAAGCTCCTTTCTCTGTGATAACTCCAGCCTGTGTCAAGTTGACACACAAAACCAGCCAGCACACTCAGTGTGTTTGTCTCTTTCTCTCTCTCTGTGTGTGTGTGTGTGTGTGTGTGTGTGTGTGTGTGTGTGTGTTTCTAGTTCCCTCCTGCAAATTCCATGATTTTATCTTTTTCAATGGCTGGAAAATATTCCATTCCATTGGTAATATTCCAAATGTACCATATTTTCTTTATCCATTCATCTGTTGAGGGAATATATGCTGTTTCCAATTCCGGGTATTATGAATAGAGCAACAATAAATATGTTTGAGCAAGTGTCTCTTTGGTAGGATGAATCATCCTTTGGGTATGTGCCCAAGAGTGGTATATTGAGTCTTGAGGTAGATTGATTTACAGCTTATTGCGGAAGCATTACACTAACTTCCATAGTGGCTGTATACGTTTGCACCACTACCAACAAAGGATGGGTGTTCTTCTTAGTCTACATAGTCACTAGCAATAAGCTACCACTTGTGTTTTTGATCTCTGCTATTCTTATGGGTGCAAAATAAAATCGCAAAGTAGTATTGATTGTTGTTTTCCTGAATGCAAAGGATACTGAATATATCATTAAGTGTTTCTCAGCCATTTGAATTTCTTCTTTTTGAAAATTCTATTTAGATCTGTTTCCATTTTAAATTGGGTTATTTGCTTTCTTGATATCCAGTTTCTTTCAGTTTTTAAATATATATATATTTTGGATATTAGTTCTCTATCCAATGTGTAATTGGTAAAAAAAAACAAAACAAAACAAAATCCCTTTTTCTATTCTGTAGGCTGCTGCTTTCTGTGAACCACAGTGTCTTTTGCTATGTATAAGCTTTTCAGTTTCCATTTACTAATTGTTGATTTTAGTGCCTGTCCTGTTGGATCTTTTCAGAAAGTCTTTCCTGTGCAAATGAGCTCAAGGCTATTTCCTGCTTTCTCCTCTATCAGGTTCAGTGTATTTGGTTTTATGTTGAGGTCTTTGATGCGTTTGGACTTGAATTTTGTGCATTGTGATAAGTATAGATTTATTTGAATTCTTCTGCATACAGTCTTCCAGTTTGACCAGCACAACTTCTGGAAGATGTTGGTTTTTTTTCCACTGTGTGTTTCTGGCATTTTTATTAAAAACCAGGTATTCATAAGTGTGTGGTTTTATGTCTATGTCTTCAATTCAATTCTATTGATCAATGTGTCTATTTTGTGCCCAATATCATGTATTTTATTATCATAGCTCTGTAGCACAATTCGAAATATGGTATGGTGATATCTTCTACAGTTATTTTATTATTGAGGATTGTTTTAGCCATCCTAGATATTTTGTGTTTCCATGTGAATCTGAAAATTGTCCTTTCAAAATGTGTGAAGAATTGTGTTAAGATTGTGATGGGAATTGCATTGCATTTGTATATTGCCTTTGGTATGGTAGCTGCTCTTTGCTGTATTAACTCTACTGATTCATGCACATGGGAAATCTTACCATCTTCTAATATTTTCTTCAATTCTTTCACTGATGTCTTAAAGTTTTCTTACAGAAGTCTTTCAGTTGCTTGGTTAGACTTACTCCAAGATATTTATACTTTTTGAAGATATTGTCAAGAGTGAAGTTTTCATGATGTCTTTCTCAGTCCATTTGCCTTTTGTATATAGGCGGGCTATTGATTTTCATGACTTAATTTTGCATCCAGCTACTTTGCTGAAAATGTTTATCAGTTGTAGAAGTTTCCTGGTGGAATTTTTTAGAGTCACTTAGACATACTATTATGTCATCTGCAAATAAAAACTTTCTGAATTATTTTTTTCCAATTTGTACCCCTTTGATCTTCTTCAGTTGTTTTATTGCTCTAGCAAAGGCTATAAGTGTTATACTGAATAACTATGGAGAGAGTGGGCAACATTATTTTGTTCCTGATTTTAGTGGAATTGTTTTGATATTATCTCCATTTAAGTTGATACTGGCTATGGGTTTACTGAAAACTCTTTGTTATGTTGATGTATGTCCCTTGTATGACTGATCTTTCCACAACATTTCTTTTCTTTTCTTTTTTTATTAGATGTTTTCTTTATTTACATGTCATACAATATCTCCTTTCCCAGGTTCACCTCCAAAAAAATAAAATAAAATAAAATAAAATAACAAAAACAAAAACAAAACCCTGTTCCCTCCCCCCTCCCCTTGCTCATTACCCTACCCTCTGCGGCTTACTGGCCCTGGCATTCCCCTACACTAGGGCATAGAACCTTCACAGGGCCAAGGTCCTCTCCTTCCATTGATGACCAACTTGGCCATTCTCTGCTATACATATGCTACTGGAGCCATGAGTCCCTCCATGTGTACTCTTTGGTTGGTGGTTTAGTCCCTGGGAGCTCTGAGGGTACTAGGTAGTTCATATTGTTGTTCATCCTAAGGGGCTGAAACCCTGCAGCTCTTTGGGTCCTTTCTCTAGCTCCTTCATTGGGGACCCTGTACGTAGTCCAATGGATGGCTGTGAGCCTCTACTTCTGTATTAGTCAGGAACTATCAGAGCCTCTCAGGCGACAGCTATATCAGGCTCCTGTCATCCAGCACTTGCTGGCATCCACAATAGTGTCTGGATTTGATGACTGAATATGGGATATTAGATATGATTAGATATATGATGATTAGAAGAAAAATAAGAAAGTACTTAAAAGTAGTTGATAGTAAAATTTAGTATGTCAATATTTACTTACAGAGCCAAAGAAGTATGGAGATGTAATTTCTGAAATGTATTTTATCAATAGCAAAAGCACATGTACAAAAGTTAAGTTTTTGACTTGAGGAGTTAAAAACAAAGCAACAAAAACCACAGGTTTCAAGAGATAACTAGTAAATAAGAACATAAATAAAAAAATACACATAAGAAAGCAAAGCTATTAATGTAAATATTTTGATAGACTAAACTTTAACTATAAAAATCTGTGGAAATTCCCCCCCAAAAAAATCCTATTTCTTTATATACAAATAAATTTATTTCATAAAAGCATTTTTTTGTTTTGGTTTTGGCTTCTTTTTTCTTTAAAAAGGGAAGGAGAGATTTTAGCAACACAGATCAAAGTAAAATGAATATAAATATCCAAATATAAAATTAAAATAATAAATAACTACAGTCAATAAAAACATCTTCAAAAAACTATAAAATATTATAATTAACTATATTAAATACAGATACAAAGAATATATTTCTGTAAAATTAATCATAAAATGACAAAATTGATGCAAGTAGAAGTAAACTCAACATCAAACATTAATTTCGAAATTGATGGAGCCTAGAGTCATCCGGAAAAAAAAGAGCCCTGACTCAGAAATTGCCTTTATCATGCTGGACAGTAGACATGCCTGAGAAGGATTATCTTGATTGTTAATTGATGGAGGTGGGCCCAGACCACTGTGGGAAGTACCATTACCTAGGCAGGAAGTCAGGATGGTTAATAAGCTGATCAAGAGCCTGAGCAACTTGAAGACCCAAGAGGGAAGCAGAGCTCTTCAGTAGTCTCTGCTGTGCTTATTTTGCTGTTGAGTGAGTTCTATATTGAATTCCTTCCCTGAATTTCTTCAATGATGGACTGATGCCCATTGGCTGAAATAAATAAACCCTTTCCTGCCCTTGGTTACCTTAGATGATGGTGTTTGTTGTAGCAATAGAAAAGAAATTACAACACTTGACTCTGCCAATAAGCATAAAAAAGATAAAAATTACGAGCTCAAAAGAATTTCTTCATAAAATGTTACTGTTACTTCTTACCAAATTTTAAGGGATAGATAATTTCTTGCTCACTGTTCCCACAAAGTAGATTAAGTCAGAAAAACTAAACTAGTCTAAAAAACTAGTATAACGTGATATAAGTTTCCAAGCAAAATAAACATGGTGTCATAAATAAAGCTTACAGAATACCAAGTATTATTATAAGTGTTCACTACTGTTTATCTTATTTATTCCTCATGATAAGATGTAACTTGGGTATCATTCAGATTAATTGAATGTTATAGGTCAAAAAGAATGAAGTCAGAAAATTATTTCCTCAGGTCATACAACAAATATGTAGCCAAGCTGCAATTCAAATCCAGAGGATCTAGTTCCAAAACTCTGTACTCATAAGCCTTGTTTCATTCTTCCATCAACAAAATAGAGGACCAAATTATTCCTTGGATATAAGAACAGTAGCTAATCATTTGATAGTATATCAAACAAAATACAACATCATGACCAGACAAGTTTAATTCCACAGTTTCAAAGCTGGTTCCACTAGAAGAGAAAGAGAGAGAGAATGGAAGGAAGGAAGGAAGGAAGGAAGGAAGGAAGGAAGGAAGGAAGGAAGGACAAGGTAGAGTCGTGTATGCATGGTTCAGCACGTAAGAGCACTTGCTGATCTCACAGAGGACCTAGGATGGATTACCAGCAGCCACATGGTGGCTCACAACCATCTGTAACTCCAGTTCTAAGGGGTCTCCATACAAGTTGTGCACAATATACCTACAAGCAAAATGCCCATATACATAAAGTAGAAGAGTTCAGGGCAATACAGCACTAAGTAAGAAAGGCCTTTCATGCATCAAAGAACAAGATATATCACTGTAACACCAAAACTAAAGACAACTTCCTTAACATGGAAAACGCTCTATCTGAAAATGTACTATACATGTCCTTAATAGAGAAAAAAGAATTAAGACTAGAAAAAGGGCAGACTGGTTTCTACTTTTTATCATAATACTATGGGTTATGTCCAAAGACTAAGAAAAGATACATAAGATGGAAAGAAGGAAAGTCAACAGTTAAAAATACCATGATGCCACTGGCCAGCGAAGCAGGTAGACTTAACTGAGGATCTTCCCCTCTTTCTCTATCCTTCCAAATCCAATCCTACAGCAGACTACTTGTTTGGCCACCTTCTCTCCGCTGTCACCAGCCATCTCCAGTGAATCACTAATGTCTTCCCTACAGACTGTATTGCCCCTACGCATTGCGTGATTGCAGTCCCTAAGTCCCGTGTCCTTTCCCCAGACTGGCACTCGTGCCAAGGAAGCAGGCAAACTATCTGCAGACCTTCACGTCTCCCTCTGCTCCTCCAAATCCATCCCCCTGATGTGGCCCCCAGCTCTGGACCACACTATCTGTTGCATCCTCCCTCCCCATTCTGCATCGATCTTCAGTAGATCAAACATCTTCTCCTTCTCCCTATTCATTGCTTTATTGCAGCCCCAAACTCCAGCAGGTACTCTCTGACAACCAACAGCTTACTCCAGCCATGGAAGAAGGTAGGCTACCTGCAGAGCTTCACCAATCACATCTTTCCTGCAAGACTAAAACTGTATACTAACAATAACAGAAAGCTTACAACCCCATGGAAACTAAACAACTCACTACTGAAAGTCAGGACAGGACATTTGAAAAGAATCCACAAGATACCCAAATATGGGGCGCAATGAAGGGGGTTCTAAGAGGAAAGTTCATAGCACTAAGGACCTACATGAACAAAGTTGGAGAGATTTCAAAAGAGTAACTCAACAGCACACCTGGAAGCTTTTAGAACAAAAAGAAGCAATCAGGCCCAGAGGAGAGGCTGGCTAAAAATAATCAAGCTGAGGGCTAAAATCAATAAAATAGAAACAAAATAAATACAAAGAGCCAATGAAACAGAAAGTCAGTTTCTTGAGATAATCAATAGATGACAAACTCTCATCCAAATTAATTAACAGATACATAGAAAAGATCCAAATTAGCAAAATTAAAAATGAAAAGAGGTTCATAACAACTGATAGCAAGAAGATCCAGAGAAATTAAGGACATACTTTAAAAATCTGTACTTCACTAAACTGGAAATTTTTTTTAAAGAAGATAATTTTCTTCATAGATACCATTGATTACAGTTAAATCAAAGTCAAAAGGTAGGCCAGGGTCAGGCGGTTTTAGCACAGAATTCTACCAGTTTTTTCAGAGAAGAGTTAATGCCAATACTCCTGAAATGACTCTAGAAAATAAAAACAGAAGGAACATTTTCAATGTGTTTCGCAAGGCCACAGTTACCCTGACACACAAACCACAAGATGACCCAACAAAGAAAAAGAATTACAGACCAGGGGCTGGAGAGATGACTCGGCCATTAAGAGCACTGAAGAAGAAGTCCTGAGTTCAATTCCCAGCAACATCGTAGCTCGCATCCTTCTGTAATGGAATCTAATGTTCTCTTCTGGTGTGTCTGAAGATGGCTATAGTGTGCTCATGTACATAAAATAAAACTTTAGGGAAAAAATGGCCATTTGAGAAAAAAATTACAGACCAATTTCTCTTAAGAACATAGAGGAAAAAATCCTCAATAAAATACTTAATCCAACACCACATCAAAAACATACACCATGATCAAGTAGGCTTCATCGCAGACATGTAGGGATGGTTCAGTATATAAAATCAAGAAATGTAACCTACCATATAAACAAACTGAGAGGGAAAAAAACACAATCATCTCATTAGATGCAGAAAAGGCCTTTGACAACATTCAAGACACTTTCATGATAAATGTTGTGGAAAGAGTATTCCTCTTTCTCCCCACCTCACCAGCATCTGCTGTCAACTGAGTCTTTTATCCTAGTCAATCTGACTGGTGTGAGGTGGAATCTCAGGGTTGTTTTGACTTGCATTTCCCTGATGACTGAGGATGTTGAACATTCCTTTGGGTGCTTCTCAGCCATTTGGTATTCCTCAGTTGAGAATTCTTTGTTTAGCTCTGTACCCCATTTTTTTAATAGGGTTATTTGGTTCTCTGGAGACTAACTTCTTGAGTTCTTTGTATACATTGGATATTAGCCCTCAATCAGATATAGGATTGGTAAAGATCTTTTCCCAATTTGTTGGTTGCCGTTTTGTCCTATTGATAGTGTCTTTTGCCTTACAGAAGCTTTGCAACTTTATGAGGTCCCATTTGTCAATTCTTGATCTTAGACCATAAGCTATTGGTGTTCTGTTCAGGAAAATTTCTCCTGTACCTATGTGCTTGAGGGTCTTCCCCATTTTCTTTTCTATTAGTTTCAGTGTATCTGGTTTTATGTGGAGGTCCTTGATACACTTGAACTTGAACTTTGTAGAAGGAGATCGGAATGGATCGATTTGCATTCTTCTTCATGCTAACTGCCAGTTGAGCCAGCACCATTTGTTGAAAATGCTGCTTTTTAATCATGATAAAAACTGCATGGTATTGGTACAGTGACAGACAGGTTGATCAATGGAACAGAATTGAAGACCCAGAAATAAACCCATGCACCTATAGTCACTTGATCTTTGACAAAGGAGCTAAAACCATACAGTGGACAAAAGACAGCATTTTCAACAGATGGTGCTGGTTCAACTGGAGGTCAACATGTAGAAAAATGCAAATCGACCCATTTCTTTCGCCTTGTACAAAGCTCAAGTCCAAGTGGATCAGGGACCTCAACATCAAACCAGATACATTGAAACTAATAGAAAATAAAGTGGGGAAGAACCTAGAGCAAATAGGCACAGGGGAAAATTTCCTGAAGAGAACCCCAATAGCTTCTGCTATAAGATCAAGAATTGACAAATGGGACCTCATAAAGTTGCAAAGC
>JADRCD010214888.1:11664-22166 GCA_019843815.1 Montemys delectorum | reverse complement strand
AAACAAACAAACAAACAAACAAACAAGAATAAACCCTTCCATTCTTAACCCCATTTCTCTTTTAATCCCACATACTCCCCTAGCTTACTTCACTTCTGTAGCCATCACTTAGACTGCAGGAAACTCTGGGGAATAAACGTCCAAGCTGAATCTCTCTTCAGACTCTAGACGTATCTAATAAACGTTTTATATAATACAGTCACATGAACCAATTGCCATAGTTGTATAACAAGTCAACTTAAAATTTAGAGGCATTAAAAAAGTCAGATATTTCCTTCCAGTCTCTCTGGGCTGGTATCCTGAGCTTACCTTGGGCAAAAGCTCTGCAGCCAGTCTCACAACACCCAGAGGAAGCTCCACTCCCAGGCACTCTGACATGCCTAGGATCAGAGGTGAGGAGGACCCAACATCTGTCCCAACACCAGGGAGTAACTGGAACCTGCAGGACCAAGCACACAGGAACTCTTCCAGCAGAGTGGCTCAGGTTCCTTCCAGTCTCTCTGGGCTGGTGTCCTGAGCAGACCTTGGGCCCAGGCTCCACAGCCAGTCCCACAACACCCAGAGGAAGCTGCTGCACTCCCAGGCACCCTAACAAGCCCAGGGTCCTAACAAGCCCAGGGTCACAGGATCCCAGAATCACAGGGTCACAGAGACTGCCTGACTCTGAGGAGTTCTGATACAACCAGGATCACAGGAAGAACTGACTCCAGTCAGAATTAGTAAGGGCAGGTAGCACTAGAGATAACCAGAAGCCGAGGGGCAAGCTTAAGAAAATAAACAACACAAACCAAGGTTACTTGGCATCATCAGAACCCAATTCTCCCACCATACCAAGTCCTGGACACACCATCACACTGGAAATGCAAGATTCAGATCTAAAATCACTTCTCATGATGATGATACAGGACCTTAAGAAAGACATAAATAGCACCCTCAAAGAAATATAGGAGAACACAGGTAAACAGCTAGAAGCTCTTAAAGAGGAAACACAAAAATCCCTTAAAGAACTACAGGAAAACACAATCAAACAGGTGAAGGAAATGAGCAAAACCATCCAGAATCTAAAAATGGAAATAGAAACAATAAAGAAATCAGAAAGAGAGACAACCCCGGAGATAGAAAACCTAGGAACAAAATCAGGAGTCATAGATGTAAGCATCACCATCAGAATACAAGAGATAGAAGAGAGAATCTCAGGGGCAGAAGACACCATAGAAAACATTGACACAACAGTCAAAGAAAATGCAAAAAGCAAAAAGGTCCTAACCCAAAACATCCAGGAAATCCAGGACATAATGAGAAGACCAAACCTAACATAATAGGTATAGAAGAGAGTGAAGACTCCCAATGTAATGGGCCAGTAAATATCTTTAACAAAATTAGAGATGAAAACTTCCCTAACCTAAAGAAAGAGATGCCTATGAACATACAAGAAGCCTACAGAACTCCAAATAGACTGGACCAGAAAAGAAATTCTTCCCATCACATAATAATAAAAACACCAAATGCACTAAACAAAGAATTTTAAAAGCAGTAAGGGAAAAAAAACCAAGTAACATATAAAGGCAGGCCTATCAGAATTACGGTGGACTTCTCACCAGAGACTATGAAAGCTAGAAGATCCTGGGCAGATGTCATACAGACCCTACAAGAACACCAATGCCAGCCAAGGCTACTATACCCAGCCAAACTCTCAATTACCATAGATGGAGAAAACAAAATATTCCATGACAAAACAAAATTTACACAATATCTTTCCACAAATCCAGCCCTACAAAGGATAATAGATGGAAAACATCAACATAAGGAGCAAAACTACACCCTAGAAGAAGCAAGAAAGTAATCTTTCAACAAATCCACACAAATCTAATTCCACCTCTTACAACAAAAACAACAGGAAGTGACAACTACCTTTTCTTAATATCTTAATATGAAAATTAATATTACCAACATATCCTAATCAATTGAAATCCAAAGATATGAGGAATTAGAAATTTGTTGTCATCCAATGATCTCTCTAATTTGGTAACTGGAGAAATAGATCCAATATTGTACAATATATATATATATATATATATATACTTTCAGCTTGTTTGTGACAGTGTCTTGCTGTGTACAACATAAAGGTCTTGAAATCTTGCTTCTCCTATCTCAGCCTCTCTATTAGTAGTATTGTTTATCTCATGTTTTTGCACTATACACATATATATGGTTTCAGAGCAGCTTATATATTTCAAAAGTCTTTATATACCCAAGGGAGACATAGACAATTAACTTGGGAGGTGGCTTGTAGGAAAGAGAACAACAAAGAGTGAGACTGAATGCTTTGCTTGACATTTGTAGCTCTTGTATCAAGTTGGAAGAAGAGGACTTTATAAGTTACTCTTTCTCTGAGATGAATCCTTTTCCAAATTATCACAGCCAATGAACTAGATTCTTATCCACACCTAATGTCTGTGCCACCCTCCAAGTAGAACCATTATTCATTGAAACAGTTGGTGAATGACTTTATAGATAGACTATCTTAATACACACACCATTTCTTAAATGAATGTAACCTGTTCTCTGTGGCCTGAGAATAAATCACTCCCTCAAGTCAAATAGTTTTGACCATAGCAGGAAGTCTGTAGGCAAAAATCGTGCCTATAATTCATTCCTTGGCGCAGCAGAACTGTCAACTCTCAGCATAGCTATGATGGAGGTAAAATCCTTCAGTAATTTGAGGGCCATTGAAGTACATCCTTATTACAATGAAATCCAATGTCTAAAAATTGTTCTTATTTTGGGCTTGTACCACAGAAAGAGCCAAGCTTTTAAACTCTACTAAATACAAAACAACCAACCAACCAAACAAACAAACAAACAAGGTCAGATATTGAACAAGTTTACATTCAAGGATATCTGATCCTGCCACATGATCTCTGGGATTTCAGCTGGGAAGATGTGGAATCTGTGAATGTCTCCAAGTGCATCTCTAATGGTTGATGCTGGGACCTCATTTGACCCTGTCAGCTGTAATAGTTAGAAATGGGTTTTCTTTAGGACTTTACACTCTATTAAAACAGGCCAGCCTCAGAGCCATAGAACTTACCAGGAAGCACAGGGCTCCAAAATGAAGTGCCTAGCTCACAGTGGAGAAGCCAGATTACATCTTTTTACAAGGCATCTGGCCTTGAGAACCACTCAGTATTGCTATCACCATTTTGGGTTGGTTACAAGCAAGTCACAGACTGCTCATATTTGAGAAGAGGTAACTTCAGCTTTATCTTGTGATAAGGCAGTGGAAGGGCTTCAAGGAGCATGTTGCACAGAAGATACGGTCAACAATGGGAAGTTTAATGTATCCCTTTCCCCCGTGCCTATCCACTCATGGTACCCACATACATATACAGATATGTTCTTAGTGCTATGTTGCTTTTTTTTTAATTTCCCTTCATGTTTTGTTCACATGAGACACATTTTCTTGGATTGTAGTGCACTACCACCATTTTATGTTGTTTTTATTTTTATATATGTATGTATATATGTGTATGTGAATGTATATGTGCCTGTTTGTCTGTATGTGCACCACATGCATGCCCATACCCAAGGATTCCTTAAAGAGGGTGTCAGATTTCCTGGAACTAGACTCATAAGAAGTTATGGTCACTCCAAGGTATTTTATATTACTTATGACTATTGTAAAGGGTATTGTTTCTCTAATTTCTTTCTCCGTCTGTTTATCCTTTCTGTAGAGGAGGGCCACTGATTTGCTTGAGTTAATTTTATATCCAGCTATTTTCCTGAAGTTGTTTATAAGGTTTAGTAGCTCTCTGGTGGAATTTTTGGGGTCACTTAAGTATACTATCATATCATCTGCAAATAGTGATAATTTGACTTCTTCCTTTCTAATTTGTATCCCTTTGATCTCCTTTTTTTTTGTCTAATTGCTCTGGCTAGGACTTCAAGTACAATATTGAATAGGTAGGGAGAGAGTGGGCAGCCTTATCTAGTCCCTGATTTTAGTGGGATTGCTTCAAGTTTCTCTCCATCAAGTTTGATGTTGGCTACTGGTTTGCTGTATGTTGCTTTTACTATGTTTAGGTATGGGCCTTGAATTCCTGATCTTTCCAAGACTTTTATCATGAAGGGATGTTGGATTTTGTCAAATGCTTTCTCAGCATCTGATGAGATGATCATATGAGTTTTTTCTTTGAGTTTGTTTATATAGTAGATTATGTTGATGGATTTCCATATATTGAACCATCCCTGCATTCCTGGGATGAAGCCTACTTGATTGTGATGGATGATTGTTTTGATGTGTTCTTGGACTTGGTTTGCAAGAATTTTATAGAGTATTTTTGCATGGATATTCATAAGGGAAATTGGTCTGAAGTTTTCCTTTTTTGTTAGGTCTTTGTGTGGTTTAGGTATCAGAGTAATTGTGGTTTCATAGACTGAGTTGGGTAGAGAACCTTCTGTTTTTGTGAAATAGTTTGAGGAGTATTGGTAATAAGTCTTCTTTGAAGATCTGATAAAACTCTACACTATAAAATACCTTGGAGTGACTCTAACTAAGCAAGTGAAGATCTGTATGACAACAACTTCAAGTCTCTGAAGAAAGAAATAGAAGAATATCTCAGAAGATGGAAAGATCTCCCATGTTGATGGATTGGCAGGATTAATATAGTAAAAAATGGCCATCTTTCCAAAAGCAATCTACAGATTCAATCAATCCCCATCAAAATTCCAACTCAATTCTTCACAGATTTGGAAAGAACAATTTGCAAATTCATCTGGAATAACAAACAAACCTAGGATAGCATAAACTATCCTCAACAATAAAAGAACTCCTGATGGAATCACCATCCCTGACCTTAAGCTGTACTACAGAGCAATAGTGATAAAAACTACATGATATTAGTACAGTGGCAGGCAGGTAAACCAATGGAATAGAATTGAAGACCCAGAAATGAATCCACACACCTATGGTCACTTGATCTTTGACAAAGGAGCTAAAACCATCCAGGGGAAAAAAGACAGCATTTTCAACAGATGGTGTTGGCTCAACTGGCGGTTAGCATGTAGAGGAATGCAAATTGATCCATTCCTATCTCCTTGTACAAAGCTCAAGTCCAAGTGGATCAAGGACCTCCACATAAAATCAAATACTCGTAAATTAATTAAAAAAAAAAGTGGGGAAGAGTGCTGAGTACATGGGCACGGGGAAAATTTTTCTGAACAGAACACCAATAGCTTATGCTCTAAGATCAAGAATTGACAAATGGAACCTTATAAAATTGCAAAGCTTCTGTAAGGCAAAGGACACTGTCAATAGGACAAAACGGCAACCAACAGATTGGGAAAAAATCTTTACCAATCCTATATCCGATAGAGGGCTAATATCTAATATATGCAAGGAACTCAAAAAGTTAGATGCCAGAGAACCAAATAACTCTATTAAAAATGGGGTACAGAGCTAAACAAAGAATTCTCAACTGATGAATACAGAATGACTGAGAAGCACCTAAAGAAATGTTCAGCATTCTTAGTCACCAGGGAAATGCAAATCAAAACAACCCTGAGATTCCACCTCATACCAGTCAGAAGAGCCAAGATAAAAAACTCAAGTGACAGTAGATGCTGGAGAGGTTGTGGAGAAAGAGGAACACTCCTTCATTGCTGGTGGGATTGCAAGCTGGTACAACCACTCTGGAAATCAGTTTGACAGTTCCTCTGGAAATTGGACATAGTTCTACCAGAGGACCCAGCTATACCACTCCTGGGCATATACCCAGAAGATGCTCCAACATGTAATAAGGACACATGCTCCACTATGTTCATAGCAGCCTTATTTATAATAGCCAGAAGCTGGAAACAACCCAGATATCCGTCAACAGAAGAATGGATACAGAAAATGTGGCACATTTACACAATGGAGTACTACTCAGCTATTAAAAACTGAATTTATGAAATTCTTTGGGAAATGGATGGATCTGGAGAATATCATCCTGAGTGAGGTAACCCAATCACAAAAGAACACACATGGTATGCACTCACTGATAAGTGGATATTAGCCCAGAAGCTCGGAATACCCAAGATACAATCCACAAACCACAAGAAACTCAAGAAGAAGGAAGACCAAAGTATGGATACTTCAATCCTTCTTAGAATGGGGAACAAAATACCCATGGAAGGAGTTGCAGAGACAAAATATGGAGTAGAGACTAAAGGAAGGACAATACAGGGACTGTTCTACCTGGGAATCCTTCCCATATACAGTCGCCAAACCCAGACACTATTGTCGATTCCAGCAAGTGCTGGCTGACAGGAGGCTGATATAGCTGTCTCTTGAGAGGCTGTGCCATTACTGGACTAATACAGAAGTAGAGGCTCACAGCCATCCATTGGACTGAGCACAGGGTCCCCAATGAAGGAGCTAGAGAAAGGACCCAAGGAGCTGAAGGGGTTTGCAGCCCCATGGGAGGAACAACAATATGAACTAACCAGTACCCTCAGAGCTCCCAGGGACTAAACCACCAACCAAAGAGTACACATGGTGGGACAATGGCTCCAGCTGCATATGTAGCAGATGATGGCAAAATCAGTCATCAATGGAAGGAGAGGCCCTTGGTCCTGTGAAGGCTCTATGCCCCAGTGTAGGGGAATGCCAGGGCCAGGAAGCCGGAGAGGGTGGTTTGGTGAGCATGGGGTGGGAGGAGGGAATAGGAGTTTTTTTCGGAGGAGAAACCTGGAAAGGAGATATCATTTAAAATGTAAATAAAGAAAATATCTAATAAAAAAGAAGTTATGGAGATCCTGATGGGGTTCCAAGCCCCATCAGATTGCTGGGATCCAAACCAAGTCCTGTATAAGAGCAGCAAGTGCTCTTAACCACTGAGCAGCCTCTCCATCTCTAGCCACTTTTAAATTTTAAACTATTTTGGCTAGTTATTTGAGAATTTTGTAAATGTTTTGATCATTTTCACATCATCTCCCAAAATCTTTGCAGACCAATCCCTTTCCCTACACACCCAACTTTGTGTCCATTTTTATTTTATTTAAACCATTAAGACCTATGTCTTAGTCGGGGTTTCTACTCCTGCACAAACATCATGACCCAGAAGCAAGTTGGGGAGGAAAGGGTTTATTTAGCTTACTTCCATATTGCTGTTGATCACCAGAGGAAGTCAGGACTGGAACTCAAGCAGGTCAGGAAGCAGGAGCTGATGCAGAGGCCATGGAGGGATGTTCCTTACTGGATTGCTTCCCCTGGCTTGCTCAGACTTCCAGCCCAGGGATGCCACCACCCACAAGGGGCCCTACTCCCTTGATCACTGATTGAGAAGATGCCCCACAGCTGGGTCTCATGGAGGCACTTCCCCAACTGAAACTCCTTTCTCTGTGATAACTCCAGCCTGTATCAAGTTGACACACAAAACCAACCAGTACAACCTATGTGTGCTGCCCAAATATTCTTGAGTGTGTGGCCTTCCACTGTACCATGATTGGTGCATCATGAGCATCACACAGAAAAATGGATTATTTTCCTCCCAGAAGTCATGAATCACCAAGATAGATCCTTGTCCAACTCCCCTCTCCATTCAGTCTGGCTTGGGCTTGTACAGATCTTGTGCATGTTATCACAGTTGCTGTGGGTTCGTATGTGCAGCTGCCCTGCTGAGTCCAGACACTGTAGCATCCACCATCTCTGGTTTTTGCAATCTTTCCACTCCCTTTTTGCAATGATTCTTGAACTTTGGAAGGATGAGTGAGGTATACATACTCTGTTTAGAGCCCATCATTCCATAGTCTTTTATTCTCTCAGCTTTGGCCACTTGTGAGCCTCTGTGTTAACTCCCATCTGCAAATAGAAGTTTCTCTGATGAGGGTGAGAGATGCACTAATCTACAGTACACAGGTAAGTACTTAGGGGATAGCTTAATACTATGCCCACTTAATATTCTTTATTCCAAGAAGCTATGCTGAAAAAAAAACATAAGGAAAACAAAATAGCCTTCCTGAACTACATTAAATCTATAACTACCCATTATGTAGAGTCCTATGATTACTAGATTCAATGAACATAAGAAGCATATGGCATTTTTAGGTAGAAGCATTTGCTGAGGATGTTCTTTGGTTAACATAGGTTAATTGTTTCTCACCAAACACATCTTTTTATACCAATGTGATAAAAGAATAGTTCTGGTTTCAGAGAAGTGCATTTAATGCATTGTCTCTCCCATGGAGGTTGCCTTTCTATTCTGCTTGTAATTCTTACCAAGCACAGTTCTGCCTAATATATGACCTCTGTTTGGTTTTATTGTCCTGCATGCTTGGACTCATCACGTTTTGGCCAGACCCTACATTGAATATAAGATTCTCCAAAATTGTCCTTCAGTTTGCAATAGACACACCTGAAGTATTTGTAGTCAAAAAATACCTTCTTGTGGTGTTTGGGGGTAATTTTTCATGGTTTTTGTCTTCTGCTTCTTTTCTTTGAATTTTTTCTAACTTTCCAGGCAGTTATCATTTGTAGATTTTTGTGGATGGGTTGTGTGTCTTATGTGCCACTATAGCAGAGTTTGGTATTATTTACATTGTGCATGCTAAATGGGCCAAAATTCCAGTTCCATACCAGTTTTGGGAAGACATGGGAACAACTAGGAGCGGGCAGGTTGGAATATGAACTGTTGGCTTGATGTATGGAATGAACACAGTCATTCAAACACTAGAATGAGTCACTTGTCACTTGCCTTCAGTGGCAGTGAGCTCTTCATAGGCTTGTTCAATCCCCAGACATTGGAAAAGATATAACAACTATTCTAGAATCATTGGATTAAAAATATCTTACTCTTTCAAGATTTTAAAATGAAACAGCAGTACTCAATGGCTCAGGGCAATATACCCCAACCCATGACTGTTGGACTGTGTCTCCAAGCTGGGTGTTATAGCTCCAGAGAGAAACAGACCTAGGAGAGATATCTGTGCACAACAGTTTTAGTAAGTGTAGCTGGATCACAAAAGAAAAAAAGAAATTAGAGAAAAAGTGATTTGAATTCTGTAGGTTGTTCTAATCACCTATATTCCATAACTACTTGACTGTAGCAAGATAAGATCTGAATGTAGGAAGAGCCTAATTAGAATTCTGTGAAGCTCATCTTTCATCTACAAAATTATACTTGTCTCCATAACCAAAAGTATGTCCATAATGTTCATTTTGCACTAAGACTGGGGGTGATGCTTAATGAGTTAGCAGAGGAGGCCACCAGCAAAGAATACCCAAGAGCGTAGAAAAAGGAAGCAAAGCAGGTACAGAAATACTGCAACTTCTACAGAGCTTCATCCTCAGATGTTGTCACAGTGCAGCATGGAGTGCCCTTGTATGCCACTTGTCACAGGGTCATCTGTGATTGTGACAAAAGTTGTTAACTTCATCGACATTAGAAAACTACAGGTGCAAAAGGCTTATGATCATTTCTGTATGCAGATTTCTACCATGGCAATGATTCTGGGAATGTTGAATACACATGGGCAAAACAAAAAGAAATCTGTCTATGTTGCAATTGAAGTGACTGACAGGTAACATGTGACATGAGAAAAACATGGGAACACGTATAGGATGAACAACACAGTGAAAACCAGGGCTCTTCAACCTGCATGTAATTGACTGTATGGTGAGGCCAGGGGATTGCTCTGAGAGCCAAAGGGCCTCAGCTTGGGTTCCAGCTGTGACAGCAAAGGCCAGCTTGAGCAAGCACCTCTGTATCGCCTTTGTAAAATGGGGCAGGTGAGATGAACTGCTAAGTACTCTGCTCACTTCTCCTCATTACGCATGATATCTTAAACATCTGTTTGAAGCAGAAATTAATCATCTTGCCTTTGTACTTCTTAACCTGTAGCAGAATAGCACAGACATTTTAGTCTGCTGAACTACTTTAAGAATTGCAAAAGAAATCTAACAAAAATTTGTCTGCCCTTTAGTAGCATTTCTGCAGTTACAAGTTCATTAAAGCCTGTACAGTGGTGAGCTAAAACCTACCTATTATCACAAAACCCAATTGCTTACACATCCCATTGTAATTCCCTGTTAAAGTAATTATACCTCTACTCTAGAACCAATTGTTCTATACTCTAGAACAGATGGACTTCCTAATTCTATAAAGTGAATCACAAATGGTAGTTCTGTATTAGTCGGCTTGGACTACTGTACTATGATATAACAGCACAGACTATAGGGCTTAAATCAACAGAAATTTGTTCTCTCTGTACTGGAAGCTAGATTTCAAGGATCAAAGTGTAGGTAGGCTTGGTTTCTCCCAAGACATCCCTCATTGGATTGCAGATTACCATTTTCTTACTGAGTTTCATGTGGTCTCTCTTTTAATGCAAGAGCATCTTGCAAGGGTCAAATGTCCATTTCTTCTTCTAAGAACATTAGTTATATGGGACTAAAAGTCACTTTAATAGTCTCTTTCTCTCTCTCTCTCTCTCTCTCTCTCTCTCTCTCTCTCTCTCTCTCT
>JADRCD010214888.1:5000-11654 GCA_019843815.1 Montemys delectorum | reverse complement strand
CTCTCTCTCTCTCTCTCTCTCTCTCTCTCTCTCTCTCTCTCTCTCTCCATAAATTATCTCTTTGAGAACACATTCTCTAAATATAATCACTTTTATGATGCTAGGAATTAGCATGTCTATATATGAATGAGGGGGGAGTTACAATTAAGCTTCCAGCAGACACATTGACCCCAACATCCAGGAAGAAAATGCCAATACTAGCCGTATATTCTGTGACCAATATCCCAATATCTACTAACCGAACATAGTCACAAGTTGTATTTGAGCCCCATTCTTAGCATTTAGACTTATTATCTAAACCAACACAAACACAACTCAGAGTCCTTTGCTCGGTTGGCCTTCTTGTCCTTGGCAGTCACGTCTTCCCTACCACATAAAAATACTCCACAGAAAGGACTAGGGAAGAAAGGATGCCTTATTCCTTTTTGATAAAATCAAATATCTGTATCTGGTTTATAACCTTCAGAGAAGTTTTCACATGCGTATTGCATTTAATCTCACAAAGTCTATGTGAAGGATGTGGTATGTGTATCTCTTTTTTATAGACAGACAGTCTGATGTAAGAGAGCTATATAACTTTCTGCAAAAGAGATGGCTGGTAATGAGGCATTCCAACTAGAGGTCAGGCATGGTAATGAAGACCCTTCAAATCTTTGTCTTCAGGTTCTAGGTACATTTCTGAGTCAAAACATTATTTATTGTTCAAGGAAACCTAATCAACTTTATAGAGAAGATTCTGATCTGCTTGGATATGAGAAAATGAGTATGAATTTGAGAACCAGCTTTGCCAGTTTCTGTACCTTGGGTCACATTATTTCTTTGTTCTATCTTTTGGCAATATTTACCAAGCACCCTCTATGTGTCAGGTACTGTTTTAAGGTCTGGTAATATAACAGTAACGAATCACTTATGGACATCACTTTCATAGAATTCACAACCTAGTGGAGAAGATAGGAAATACAGTATCTTACCAATGCAATTCTCAAGAGTCACAACTGCTGAGAAGAAAAATAATCCTTAGAAGAGTGACTGATTCTAGGAAGGAGGCAAGAGCTAACTATAGTGGAGTAATCAGGGACAGCCTCTCTTAAGAGATGAGGTTTGACCTTCAATCTGACTGATTAAAAAAAAAAGAATCATAGGGCTGGCAAAGAGAGGCTAGGTATATGTAGTGTACTGGAGGCTTATATTTTTTAAAACTCATTTTAATAAGGGTTCTCAAATGCTTCAACACCCCTTCTAGCCCACTGTTCAAAGGTGGGGGGGGGGAGGTGATAGATAGGACAAGGGAATGTGGACCTGTTTAGAAGTAGTTCTTTGGGGCGATTCCAATCTCCATTACCAGGATACCAGCAATCCAGTTCAGCAGTGTCAGGATACCAAAGCAGAAATAGCCAAGCCTCCATACGACTTAGCAGAAGTGACCAGAACCAGTTGAGATGCCAGGAGAAATTCTCTGCTGTGCCTCTCTCAATGAAGATCAATGAGACCAATGAAGCATTGTAAGGCTAGCTATGCATGCTCACTGTCACTGTGGAGTCCCTCTTGTACTCTTTTTAAACATCACATGTCCTCCCAGGGGTCTTGCCTCAGCAAAACACCAGGTGAGTGTACATCACATGACACAAGCAGATTCTACATCAGTACACACTGTGTATCTATTCAAACAGCAGATGGAAACGCACTAATATGGACAGTTATTCATCTTGACCATGTTTTGATTTTGATCTCTCTCCTTATGTGGTGTGTGTGTGTGTGTGTGTGTGTGTGTGTGTGTGTGTGTGTACTTAGGTGAAAGACAAATTTGTGGGAGTCAGTTTGTCAGTTCTCTCCTTCTACCATGTAGGTCCTAAAGATTCAACATGTCATCAGTTGCTCTTCCAGAAGACCCAGGTTCAGTTCCCAGCACCTGTATGGTGGCTTACAACCCTCTTTAGCTCATGTTCCTAGGGATCTATCAACACACTCTCTTCTGACCTCTATGGGCATCAGATAAGCATCTAGTATATATACACATACACTCAGGCAAAACACCTATACACATAAAATAAAATAAAATAAAATAAAATAAAATAAAATAAAGCAAAAATAAAGGATCTAAGACATCCAAAGACTTGGAGCTAAGAAAACAGAAGTTTGGAGGCTCTGAGAACAATGCTGATGGGTTCAGAACAGAAAGACTAAGACTAAAACAGAGTTAAAGAGGGAAAGCTAAGCAGAAGCAACAGGCAGGGTATTTTATATGTAACCTGTAGGCCAAAGTGAGAGGGTCCAATTTTACTCTAATTGAAATGACCAGAGACCATTTAATCTTTGAGAAGAGAAACATTATTTGATTTATACTAACAGCCTAAATTCCAACTTCCTCTGCTTCAGTTGTGTTGTCTGCAAAATTCTTGTAATATCAGCTATTACTATGTATGTTTCTGAAAGAATTTGATACATTTTTGACAACTCAATATGTGTTAATCCTGTCATTATTAAACTATAGGCATAGTAGAAGACATTTTTAAAGTCAAGTCATGTCTATGCTTTTAATAATTTTATTTTTCACAGAATTAATTTACTCTTCCTATTCATTTCTGTTGTTTTTATTTTGAAATCACACTTTAGTATGTGTGTGTAAATGTGTGTATGTGTGTGTGTGTGTATGTGTGTGTATGTGTTTGTATGTGTGTGGTGGTACCTGTATATGTATATGTGAATACACGTGCTTATGAGTGAGGATGTATGAATGCTATATAGTATGCGTATGGAGGTCAGAGGACACCTTGGCAGAGTCAGTCCTCTCCTTCCACCATGGGGTCCCAGGAGTTTCCTTTTAGATATGAATATCCTCCTGATCATAATTGAGGTTCCTGGTTCATAAACTCCAGGAATCACTATTTTGTTATAAGGTGCTCTCCTGCTCCTTCTAGACCCTGTCATCATACAGGGCTGAAGGTATCAGTGAGGTTTATACAGAAGAACGATGAACCAATAGAGTGATGAGTCTTCAAAAAGGTAGGACATTCCCATCATTTATCAATGTATATTCTGTGCCATACTCTACCAGGCTCTGGGAATGTAGTCTCTGCTCTGGATGTCAATAGACTTTCACTATATTGATAGCACACACACACACACACACACACACACACACACACACAGAGAGAGAGAGAGAGAGAGAGAGAGAGAGCGCACCACACACACACAGAGCACATATATATCACATACATATACACATACTTCACACTGTATACTTCACAGCACACACATATACCACATACACATCAAACACACACACAGAGCCACAGAGCACACACATACACACACACACACACACACACACACACACTGAGAGAGAACACACACATATACACTACATGTACACATATACTCATCAAACACACACACAGATACCACACAGTACACACACACACACACACACACACACACACACACTCATCAAACACACACACAGATATCACACATGCAACATACACATATACACACACCATACCCACATAAACACACACACATATACACACAGCAACAGACAGACATATACACACACAAATACATACCCCACACATGCACCACACACATTGAAGAATAATAGAAGTCACCATTTTATAATATCAAGGGCAAGAAAAATAAACCCTTCAAACAGGAAGAACAGCAAATAACTTAGATCTGTTGTCTTCTGAAGATGTTAGACTTCATTTCCATCTGAAAACACTTTGTCTTATTTCAAGATTTTTTTCCAGTGAACACCGGATTTTTGCTGTTTCTTCAAAATGTTGCAAATCCACCACTTCAAAAATATGTAGCTGATTGTAACTGGAACTGAGACTGTATTGTTTCCCAACCAATTTAGAAGGGCCAGCCCTGGGCAGAAATACACAGTGTCAGGAAGTGAATATCCACAGCTATGGGTACTTTGGGGAACTGGTTTTTCTTCTCAGAAGCAAGTTTATTTATTATTTTCCCCTAGGATTAAAGAAGTATTCATAACAGGAAACAGCAATGAATATAAGAGACCATCAGCACTAGAAAATCAAATTGTCAGTCACTTACATGATTTATAGAATATGGCTAAATGAACATAAGATGCCACACACCGATCTGCAACTTGATGATATTACCTAATGTACAATGAATATTTTTCCATACTGGCAAATATGTTTCTGTGAAATTTTAATGATAGTGTAATATTTCATATTCTATGGATTATACTATTTCAGAGCCAATAGTTTTCATACATTTTGGTCTTAGGACTCCTGAGTTAATTTCCATGAATAAAGGTCAATGTTTATTCCAGGGCAGCCATGTGTGAGGCATTGCATGGCTAGAGCAGTTGCCAGTGGAGAAGTTAGCAACAAGATCCTCTATTGGTCACCATGAGCAAAGGTTATTTTTATTCTGAGGCAGGCTCTAACTGTATCTCAGGCTGTCCTGGAACTTATGTAGTCTTCGCTGGTTTTAGACTTATACATGGGTGTGGGTCATATGCTGGGTGTGGGCAAATTACCAATGGCCAACTCCCACAAAGAAGTGACTCTTCCTCCCTCAGCCAGCTGCCAAGCGCTCCTTGGCTAGGGGTACGGTGTTGTGGGTCCCTGCCCTACCTGCGATGGATTTTAAACTCTCATGATGTTGTGCAGGTTTCCTGCAGATAACCACAGATTCTACTGATTCATGTATACAACAGCCATGTCGTGTTCAGAAGAAGGCCTCTCATTGCACTCCTCCTCCATGCTCTGTCCCCTACTCCTTGATCTTCCTTGGTAGGGGGAGGGGTTTATGCAGATGCCCCATTTAAGTCTGAGAACCCACAATCACAATCAGGTAGTCTTAGAATTTTGATTAGTGGTGAATCACTATATAAATTCCTGCCTACTCCAAAAAGAAACTTATGTTACCAAGGTTGAGAGCAGCCTCAGTCTAGAAGCATAAATGGAATATATGGGGAGTCCCTTGCACGGGTGGTTTTTTGTTTGTTTGGTTGGTTTTTTTTAGATATTTTCTTTATTTACATGTAAATTTCTCCTTTCCCAGGTTCCCCTCCAAAAAACAAACTAACAAACAAAAACAACAAGAACAAACCCCTTTTGCCTCCCCCTTCATGCCTGCCACCCCACCCTTATTGGCCCTGGCATTCCCCTACACTGGGGCACAAAACCTTCACAAGGCCGAGGTCCTTTCCTCCTATAAATGATCGAATTTGTGATCCTCTACTATACACATGCTGCCAGAACATTCAGTCCCACCATGTATAGTCCTTGATTGGTGTTTGGGTCCCTGGGAGCTCTGAGGGTACTAGTTAGTAATTGTTGTTCGTCCTAAGGGGCTGCAAACCCTTCAGCTCCATAGAACCTTTCTCTAACTCCTTCATTGGGGACCGTGTACTCAGTTCAATTCCTACAGCAACACCATGAGGTAGACTATATTTAGTTTTGGTCCTTGTTTATTTTTAAGACTGTGTTTCAATTATATCTCTTCCTTCCCTTTCCTTCCTCCAAGCCCTTCCATATCCTGCCTATGACTATAAGCATAGGTAACTAGAGAGCAGTTCGGCAACGGCATCATTTAGTAAATGAGAATAGTAGATTCCCACTAGCATCTGTGACCTCCCCAACTGTATGCTCTTGTCTGCATTTACAGCCCAAGACATATTCTCCCCGAATAGAGCAGGCCTCGAATTCATTCAAAAGAGGTTAGTTACCCAGACAGCCGTGCCATTATTGCATTATCGTACCAATAGCTTATCGTGCATTAGAGGTTAGTATTAGGGCCTGCAAGGTCCAGGGCCGGGTACTACTGGTAATAGCTTTTCTTACCAAGCCACCTAATAGCATGTTGTGGTGCTCTTAAATCTAGCCAGCAGGGAGGAAGTTTCCCAGTTAGTTTGAGATTCGTTTCTCTGTGTCCTGTAACCAAAGTGTGTGGTGTTTTCAGCAGTTAGGTCCCACCTTCTAGTTCTGGTTGGCAACAGAAACCGATGACATTAGGTTGTGATCTTTTGCAGACCTCTGGGGAGTTTTTCCTTAATAAATTCCTACAGGTATACTATGAGGTAGAATACATTCAGTTTGGGTTCTTGTTTCTTTGAAGACTCTGTTTTAGGCTTTTTTTTTCTTCTTTTTTGCTTTTTTTTTTTTTTTTTTGGCTTGCTTTTTTTTTTTTATTAGATATTTTCTTAACTGGGAAAGAAGACTCTGTTTTAATTATATTTCTCCCTTCCCTTTTCTTCCTCTAAATGCTTCCATATATACCCCTCCCCTCTCTCCTTCAAATGCAGGGCCTCTCTTTGAATCAATTGTCATTGCAAGCGTATATGGGGAAAAAAAAAAAAGCTCAGAAAAGGTGCCCACATTTCAGCTTAGGCCTTCCTAACTGGAAACCTCACATGATCAACAGGAAACAGTGACTACTGCCTCCATGAGCAAATGGGGTAGAGGGCAAAAGGTAGATGAACAGCTAAGCTGCATCATATGTACAAAAATGATTTTTTAAAATGATCATGAAATTTCTTAGAGCTTAACTAATAATTGTGAGAGTTTTATTTTACATAAAATTTAAATTTCTCTACTAGATGCTTGGGTCATTGAGCATACAGCAGGGAGATTAGAACATTGACATGTGATTACCTGCAGGATGCATGTCAATCTT
>JADRCD010214886.1:0-29992 GCA_019843815.1 Montemys delectorum | reverse complement strand
TTTTCATATGCTGTATTGGAAAACAGATTAGGTTCCAGGGCCTTGAAACTGACACTCTTTGTTCCACAAATATCTCAGTGACTCAGAGATAAAAATGTTCTTAAATTGTGAATGATTATAATGCCTTCTATAATGAGACGGCCACTATACCACACGAAAACCCCACGTCCAGATTGACATTTGTAAAAATAAGTCCCTTTTCAAAACACTGCAGGCAGGAGAGGCATTGTGGGGTTCACTAATATCCCGGAGGTACTTAGAGCATAAGTGGCCTGAGCTAAGGACTGGTTCTTTCTTCAAGACCTTTTGCGACGAGTCCTTTAGTCATTCATATTGAATCAAGGTTGAGAATGCTATTTTGAATTAAATGACTCAGATTAGGAGTGAGCAGAGTTCTTTTTGCAAGTCATCAAGCACATCACTAGCCTTGGCAAGCAAACATGACTCCCAAGTCTATTCGTGTACAAAGTAAAAAACTTCATTACCTCCTGAATATATGACTCCATAGCTGCTGACTTTTAACCCTTAGGGATTTCCAACTGAGAGAGAGATACAATTTTAACTTTATTCTTGATATTGATACGTGATTACCATATACTGTTCATTAGCTATCAAGAGTCACAAATAGCCAGAGCTATCAGATAAGTGTTATGACATGTTACCCTAAGTCAAAGATAGACTGGAAGCGAAACTTCTGCTTGTAATACAATCATGAGAGAAAAAAAAAAAAAAAAAGAAAATAACCCATAAAAAAAAAAACTTGAAAGTTTGCAGGTCTGCTCAGAGTAGTGAGGTTTTAGAGCAAATCCTTAGTTGTAGTTCACAAAGTCAGGCTCCAATCCTGTAGGGGTTCTTCAGGCTAAACTTCTGTTGTGTGCCATGCCTGAATAGAATTGGCTGTCTCCACCCCCCCAATGAGAAAAACTGGGGCACGAGGTATGGCAAGCATGTTTGGGTTCGAAATCTACTGGGGTGTCAGAAGCTAAACTACACAATCATTAAAATTGTTTCTATTGGGCATTATTTCTGTCTCTTTCATCAATAAGGAAGCAGGCAGGCCCCTCTGTACTATTTCACAGGGTAGGGATGCTTGCTGGAGCTAGATTGTCAAGAGCTGCTTTTTAAAATAGCAGTGCCCTTATCATAGTAAAACTGGCCTGCTGAGTCCAAAGGGAAGTTGGCCTCATCTGCCTTTAGAGCCTAAGAAGAATTTAAAATGTAAAGGTACTTGGCATGATTCCAGCTGTTGCCTACTATAGATACTTTTAATATCTACTCTTTATTGATCTGAAGGTATGTGGATAAGCAGATATATGATGTAAATGGAAAATAGAAAGCCATCTTTAAAAGTCCAATAGACTGAAAGCAAACAATAAGAAACCTGTATTTTTCTTTTGTTTAGGCACAGAATCTGACTTTTCCTGGACCCCACCCCAGCAGGGAAGAGGAAACACAAATGGGCGGCAAAGGCACCTCTCCTTCCTTATGATGATGAAGGGAGAGAGACTTCCAGAAGGAAGAAATGGTCCTCATAAAGGCAGAATAGAAAGCTAGTTTCATGTGGAGTCTGCTTTTCTCTTAATCCACAACATTTTATTCATTCCAGTTTGATACCACCATAGAACTCTATTGTAACACTTTGTCTCTTTCAACACATCTAATTAGCAGAGATAATACAAATCATTCTTGAAGTAGTAAAATACTGACCTGAAAATAAGACAGTAATAACTTTCAATGAAAAATAGTGATAAAAATGCATAGAATGTGTCAGAAGAGACATTCTCTTATAGCCTTGGGAAGAGGTTAAGGATCAGAATGGCAGACACACAAACACACACACACACACACACACACACACACACACACATGCACAGAGGGAGGGAGGGAGAGAGAGAGAGAGGAGAGAGACAGACAGACAGACAGAAAGACAGAAAGACAGAAAGACAGTGAGGAGACTGACACAGGCATAGACACCCAGAAGCCCAGACAGAGATTGAAAGAGAGACTTACTGAGACACAGAAAATGAATCAGATAGATTCTTATGTGAAGCTGAAAACTCAAAAATTCTACAGCAGTCAAATAAGACACAAAATGTTGCTAATTAACAGAAGCCTGTATGTGACCAAATGAAGTCTTCTAAGCTAGACACTATGGTTAAGAGGGAAGCAGAGTCCCTTAGGCATTTTAAGAAAGAGCCTAAGGAAAATCATTCATACCTAATGAAAAGATTTCACAAATATGCAAAGGATGGGGGAGCCAGATTGTATTCAATTGAAGATTCTGAAAATGATATATGTACATAGGGTAATCTTGTGATTTGAAGCTTAGGGATGAAGTGTAAACTGTAGTTCAGGCTGAGCTCCCTAAGTTTAGTACAAAGGCACTTGCTGAGAGAGCTGTAACAATGCTTACCACTTCTAGTGGTTTTTAAACAAGAAAGTTAGAGAAAGAGGGAGATGGACTAGAAGTCATCAGCATTAGAAATCCCCCCAAATAATCACAGTACCTCTCTTAGAAGGAATAAGTGTGTCCTCTGCTGAATAGATATTCCTGGGATAGTCTTAGAGAGGACATTGCCAGTGGTATTAGATTTTGGCTTTTCTTAATAAGAAGCAGCAATCCTTAGGCATCTCATAGTTCTTTGTGCAGAAAGTTCACCTCTATGGAGAGGATCGAGTGCTAAGACCTAGCAGGTCAATCCAAAGGGTCTGGTCTCGAGGGCACATGGGTATAGTGAAGTTATTAACAGATCTTCTTAGGAAATCGCTCCCCATATTTTCTGTCTCAAGTCCTCAGATACCATCAGAGAAGAGAGTGAAGAAATACTTGCTACAAGCATCAATTCTTTCACACTTGATTACGTTGTTCTGTGTGTCCTTGAGCCAGCAAGTCTCAGTGGCCAACATATTTCACAGCAGGGAAGGAATCAAAACAGCCTCGCTACAGAGCCGCAAAGAACCTCCACCCCCTGGGTCCAACGCTTTAACTTCATTATATTTTTCCTGTTTGGACTAGTCATATATTCTGTGATGATTACAAAAACATAATCTTTAAAAAAGAATAATATATAATTTGCTCAGGTTGACACTTGGGAGACAAACTAGGAAACAAGAGAATAAAATGATAATAACATAAAGTAAGAAATATTTAGAGGAAGTACTACCATTCAAAATTATTTGAGACAAGTTAATATATTTATCTCAATTGCCACCTAAGATACTAAGAAATACCTCAGAAATACCCAAAGGCATTCTTTACATATATTACCAAAGGTATTCCTAAATGCAGAAGAAACCCTATACTCTGCTGTGGTAGAAGGGGGTTAAACATTTCTATGGAGACAGCATCTTTGGGAGGTCTAGGAAATCAGCTTGACCATCCCCCATGATACTGACTAGATTCCAGTGTTCAATTCACTAGAAACCCATTTCTCAGGTTAACACAGAAGAGAATCTCAGCGAGTTTCTGAGGAATCCTGATTGATACTATGGAGAGCTAGAAATCCAATAACTTCTGAGAAAGAAGAATCTAACCAGTCAAAGCCTTTGTGGCAAAGATAATTAGATACCTATTGTTCAGCATCACAAATCCAATAGGTTCTTTTTGTTTTCCCTAAATTAGCCTAGATTGTGTTCTTGCAATATCTGGGATTTATTACAGTGTGGACAATGCTAAAGGCTCAAACTTTAGTCATGGAATCTAAAAACTAAGAAGAAAAAACAGTATCCGTAAGCATGAATGCAATTCTGATATACTAATGGGTAAGAAAATTTCCAATAGAGCAGAAAGGAAATGTAACACGCTTTCAAAAAGGATTACAGAAAAATTGACTTGTCGCAATTTTTAATCTGATTATGTGAGAAGAGTCAACTCCCTCTTTGGAGACTTATTGGTTCTCTTAAGAACTCTGAGTAGTCTAAATGGTTCTTTGGTGCCATATTATTCTAAATATTCATAAAAGCATTCATTGCAGCACAATGTAATTCGAGCAGGGATGAATTGATGTGCAGGTTGGCTCGGTCCCTCCTCCCTGACAATATCTGATCTCATAGGTGGAGGATGTGCTGAAGAGTCAGCACACATTCCTGTGCAAAGCAATCACTGCAGTATAGAAATATTTATGGAAGTGCTGACAACATATCAATTAATAATGCCTAACAGAGAATATTCAGCTCTTCATAAGTTGAGAAAGAGCCAAGTCAAGCAAAGGGAAGTTTCATGCAGTAGTCCCATCACAGTGAATTCACCCAGTGAAAATTCTCACCTCTAGTGGACTGGCTAGTCAGTCTGACTCGAGGAGCCTGAGTAATGAAAGCAGATTATCAAAACTATGCGTCTAGTGTGATGTTAGTCATGGGAACCAGGAAAGTGGACAAAGGGGCACAAAAGGAATTGCCATGCTACTGGTAAAGGGGACCCTTTGAAGAAGAATAAAACACGAATGAGAAGGATGAAAACTACGTTTCACATGTATTTCTCCTCTTTATCTTCTTCTTGGTTTAAATATGTATTCATATATATCTCTAACTTTAACAAGGTATTTTTTAAAGACTTTTTGATTTTTATTCTCTATGTATCATTCTCTGCCTACATGTATGTATGTGCTCCCCAAGTGTGCCTGCTCCTGGAGAGGTCAGAAGAGGTTATCAGATCCCTTGGAACCTGTATAACAGACAACTGTGAACGGCCATATGGGTGCTAGATAGCAAACAGGGGTCTTCCGCAAGAGCAGCAAGTGCTCTTAAACACTGAGCCATCTCTCTTGCTGAGAGAATAAATAAGTACATAAACTGTTGACCTTCAGGCAAGAGGAAGGATGGGAGGGACGGCAAATGAGTAAGTTTCCTCTTTGTGGTAAAATAGCCTATGACTTAGAAAATCCTCCATTCTTGACAATCACCAAGTACTTCTCATCCACAAAACAGGTGAAATTACACAAAGGCACACATGCATCTGTGTGCATTAGAGGCCTCCGAGGTGTAACTTGGTGAAGAAGGGAGGCAAGCCTTACTAACTGAAGGCATGTTTCTCCAGGCAGTGTATTAAATGGACTTCTAACTCGAGTAAGGTTTTTATGATGGCAAGTGTTGCCCCCTTAAACACAGTAGCAGTAAAAACAGAAGAGGCCTCTTGAATTGTCTTCCTTTGTATATTTTCTATCATCTAGGCTCACAGGCTGCCTCCCCTGCACTGCTCTTCAAGCTAAACAGATTCTGAATATTTTCATATATCTCCATAGGTCCACATTTCTAGAATGTTCTCCCAAAAAAAGCCTATAATATGAAATCCAGTTATATGATTCATTTAAACTTTTACAGGCAGAAAAAAACCTCCTGGAACCACTGATTTATTAGTCATAAGTATTCTTGCAAAGCAATCTGAATTTCCACAGATTTATTTATATGGACGGTCAGTATCAAAACATTATTTATTGTCATTTTGTTCCTTTCTTTACACTCTTCAAAATCTATCAGGAGGCCAAACAAATTCAACTTGGATCCAAAGCATTGCCCCCAGCAAACCTGGACAAGCTTAGCTGTTGTCCCAGGTTTAAAAATTAAGCTCTGTAAGTCAACGCTGTAACTATGAAATGCAACAACAGGCCACAGCTTTCTGCTGGAATGCGTTTACTATTTCTCGTCAGTTCAATGCTTCGATTATGTGAGCTCTGAGATTGCATCATGCCAGCTCACAGGCCAGTGGCTGTTAATTCCGAGGCAACCTGGAAACAAACTGAAATCAGCCCTCTATCTCAAGTGACCGGCTCCTATGTGGAAGCCCTTCCCCAATGGGCCGGCAAAATGCACTGTAGATTTGTATAGTAATTCAGAAGATAATTGATTATTTGCCAAGAGATTGTTGAGAGTTGCCACTTATTATTATTTTTCGTAGCCACTCCAGGGACATGCTTCCAATTTCACAGTGTTTTGCACATTGTGGACACTGGTGTTTCATTTCTTGCTGGAGAGTGCACTGCTTTCTCTCTACTGTGGTTTTGCTGGTAGTTCAGGGCAAACCAGGAGCTGTGTATGTAGAGAAAATGCCTTCATGCACACTTGCATATCTGAAGGTCTTGTAAGGAAAGAGAGAGCCATTCTCCGAGTAACAAAGGGAGACACCTTTGTGTCTCCCCATCTTCCACAGCTTTTCTGAGGGATGGTAAACATTATTCAAGACATTGGGCTTAATCATTTATGGATTACCTTTATTTTTCTGTTGAAATACAAGTTTCTAAGGCAGTCAAGGAAGATTTTTTTGGTCAGGAAACAGTTGTTTTCCTTCTACAGACTAACATTCCTGCAGGCAATGCAGCAAATGAACCAATATGTATGTTTCCTTCAAAACACAGGAATCTTTTATCTATTTAGGAACAGATCACACAATATAACATGCTGAACTATTTCTATTAAGCCCAAAGATGACAAAAACATTGAAAAGAACAAATCCATTATAAAGAATTCATATCGACTGCTTTGTGAGCAATCCATAATACAGCATATTGTGCAAACTATAGGAGATGATGACCTAACAATACAGAATGTAGAGAGGGCTTTTGACAACAGAAAAGCATAAGAGAGAGCATCATTTAATGCAGACTGAAAAAAAAAATGATCCCGGACTCTTTTTCCTCCTTTATTTGTTGTATCACTTTGTAAAATCTCTCTATGCCTTGCTCTCTTCATCAGAAACATGAGACCTATGGTTTTACTTTTATAAAGTGCTTTAGGATTTAGGGGAGCCCGGACTGCATTATATGATGAAAGCCACCATGGTGCATATCACATGACTGAGGTAGAAAAGGATCCAGGACCCTAAATCAAAACATGAATCAGCAATGAGCACTCATTTTGTTTGTTTAAAACCCTAGGATGTGCAAATAGAAGTGAGAATTGCAGCTGACCCTCCTGCCTTACAAGCATTTGACTCTGTCTGCTTCTGGTTTTGAAATCTGGGTTTAATGGAAAGAATATGAATGCAGGAGAGAGTAAGGGCTGGGTGTCTCCCAAGGAAAGATCAAGTCACTATAGAACATTACCAAGAGATAGATTAATTCATGCTAACTCCCCCAAAGGACCCCAGTCAGAAGGCATTGTATTTTGTCCTCTCCCTTACCCAAGCCTACTCCTCTGCTGTACAATTTTATACACTGAGTCAACAAAAGAGAAATTGTCTCCTCTAATTGCACAAAGTTACATGGCTTTAATACCACAGAAGAACCAGAACCAGGGGAACTATGGACTCTATGTTCAGTGGTAGGTCAAAATTAATTAGTGCAAATTAAGGATTCTAGGTTCAGTGACTATTCCAGCATTAACTTACTGCTCCATTGCCAGTGAAACCTTAAACCCACCACCTCTGTTGACTCAAATGAATGAGTGGTAAGGGATAAGTTTGAATTACCTACCTCCTCCCAAGACCTAGAATTCTATCATTCTTTGTGTCCATACATAAAGTACTGGGACCTGGAATACAAGATACATTTAGAAAGGTTAAAAGTATGAAGGTAATTTTGAAGATACAGCAAGCCCGGTACCAGGATGGCTGAATTTATGTCACAACAACCCATAGAACAGTGGAAAAACCATAGGCCATTCGGATAGTTCATATTCTATGGAGTTATTGTGAATTATCCAATTTGACTCTGAAACAAAATCCATTCAAACCAAGGCCAAAAAAAAAAAAATGAAATGGAACAAAACTTACAAATGAAATACAAACCATGGATTCTTAAGCACAGTAGCTTGGTAGACAAACTCACTCAGTACACAGTCTGTTTATTAACTGGCTGTCATACCCTAGGAACCTGTTCTTTCTGTATCCTCTATTTTTGGTTAGAGTTACCCCAGAGGCCCAATGTCCAGAAATAGCAACCCTGTCATTATCCTTTCTGATCCATCTGCATGCTGAACCATTTCTCATTCACATAGACTATATAATACCACTAAGTTCCCCTCTGACTTCGTTTCCTACTCTCCATTCTTTCCTTTAAGCCTGTGTTTACATCATTCAAGTTTTCATCATTGCTTTTCCCATTGACTTCCAACTCATCTCCGTATCTCTAAGTCAAAACATCTTTCTAAACTAAAAACATAAACCATTTTCCGCCTGCAAAGCAACTACACATTTATTAGTCTTCCCAGGACAGATGGTCTAAGATTCCCAATGGCAAACACCAGGCTCTTATTGCCCATCTTTTCAGCTCACATCTCTCCTTTCTCCACTCATATACTATGCTCTTGACAGAACAAATATTTGCAGATATTCCCGAGGTACTGCACACCACTGTGCCTTGACATATGTTAGTATCTCCATCTGAAAATCCCTGTTACTTTCCTAGTGTTTACCTGGAAAATCCCATTCATCTTTTAAAGCCCAAGTAAATCTTGAATCCACTAAGTTTCCTCCAACTCCACATTCCCCTTAGAGTTAATCACAGCCTTGTCTGTGGTTGAGTGCATACTATACTTAATTGTTTATTTACGTCCTCCCATTTCAAGATTGTGATCATTTAAGAGCAGGATGTGCACTTTAATCATCTTTCCATGTCTAGCACAGATCCAAGATGATAGAAGGTCCTTGATGTGTGTTTATGATTATGAATGGCTGGATCAACAATCAAGCAGAGCTCCACATACTTAACACTGATTTTATTCAACTCTCCCACAATTCAAGGAAAGAGCCACAAAACTAAGCCAATCAAAACCACAAAACCTTTGCACGTAACACACAAGGAAAGTATCTAATATGGATAAGATTTGTTCTACTCCAAGGATTAGGCAGAGATGGTGAAACAGTGAGAGAACTGGGTATGTGTATCTGTGCAAATCCAATGGTCAGAAAGGGCTTCTCCCCACCAACTAGTGACGGGCACTGAATGGTTGCTCCTGTCATGGATTAACAGACGCTCATACCAAGTGGCAAATATCCCCTCACAAAGCTTGGCGATTTCTTGTTCCCCAAAGCAGGTATCAATGTTATAAACTGTGAAGCAAGAGTCTGGGGAAATAATGTATGTGTAGAACAAGATTAAGTTATTCAATGATCTCTTCATTTCATAAGTGCCAGCCAGACATCTAAGCAAAGCAAATACACAGTCAGTTATAATATATAACTCATTTGAGAGGGAAAAAAATCATGAATAAATGTACTTAAAGATGTCCTGTGGTTGAGTGAAAACAGAAAAGAACGCGCAGAATGATTGAACCTTGGGAGGTATGCTGGCCTGCTTGGTGGCGACAGGAGAACAACTGGAAACATCTGTCCTGTCAGGCTATGAAAAACTAAAACTAAAAACAGAGAATGACAGGAGATCATAGTAAACTGATCACCAAACCTAAAAGGACAATGTTCATGTAGGAGGAGGCGACAGTCAACTTCCTTGACCTTTGCCTAAAGCCGTAGGATAAAATGTCCCTCTTCATGCACATCTCTCCCCAGATCACACCACTGTGATGCTTGCTTGGCATAGGAATGAAAGCACGTAACCGGACTTAACTTCAATCCCTGCTCTTCCTTAGAGATGACTCTATGCTAATGAAGATGCTTTTCCTCCTATCCTTGGTTAAGAGAAAGCCTAAAAGAAGCAAAATTTAGAAGATACTAGGGTGTATTTCAGAAGAAGTTCATAATGGCATAGTTGACAGAGGAGCAAATATAATGTCTAGTAATTTAAGGGAAAAGAGGCCACCTTGTCTTTATATATTTAGTTTTGGGGGTTGGTAACAGACAGGGGAACTTGTGCTTGCAACCGTTACGATGTTGATTTCTAGATGGAGTCCACTCCACCTGCTTTGAGTCTTTATCAACTTAGTCTCTCCTTTTACGTATTTACATTTTGATGTTGAAAAAAACCACTTGAAAATGTATACCCAAATCCCTAACAACATCTAAGCATCCACTTCAGTGTTCAGCAATCCAGAAATAAGCAGGCACGTCGATCACTATAATGACGTCCATGCATAGCTACCCTCTCATATAAGTATGAACTATGCATTTGACTCTATACATGTTATCATCTGAATGAAGCTCTAATTGTTATATTTATGGGTTGGAATGAAATCCGCTTTAAAATTTGTAGATTGAAGGTAAAAAGAAATAGGGCATTCTATAATCAAGCTGTCACTCAAAGCATTGCTGAATAAAACCCCTTTTCTTTCTTTTTTCTTTCATTCATCCTTCCTTCCTTCCTTTCTTTCTTTTACAAACTTTGTTCCTCAGATTATTTTGGCAGTCTTACAAAGAGATATAAAAGACTTAACAAATTATACACTGCTGTGCAAATATCCAAGAAAACTACTATGTACATCATGATGCCTACCTCCACTTCCTTTGTGACAAAGACATTTCCTATTTTTTTCCCTAATTGCTGAGGACACCTATGATTAACTTAGGCTCAACACATACACTACTATTATATATGGAATTATTTATATTCACTTTGAGAGTGAATATTACCATGTAGTCAAAGCTGCGCTTAACCTCTCCATGTAGTCCAGGCTGGCCTGCAATTCACAGCAATTATCTTGCTCCTACCTCCCATGTGTACGCAAGTGCATCTGGCATGATACTCATTCCAACAGAAGCCAAAACTGTTCAGTTGTGGTGTGTGCGTGTGTATGCATGGATTTTCATGTAAGTGTGTGTACCTGTGTGTGTGTGAATATGGGAACCTGTGCTATGGTACGAGTCAAGGTCAGAAGGCAACCTTGAGGTTTGGGTCCTAACCTTCCACCTTGTTTGAGACAAGGTGTATTTCTACTGAGTATCCCTGGCAAGCTGATTTGCAAATATCCAGAGATTTCCCTGTGCTCCAGTAGGGGTACTGAGACACTAGTTCACTTGAATTTTATGTGGGACTTGAGTAGCTAACTTGGGTTCTTTACACCCGTATAGCAAGCAGTTAGACTTACTGAGTCATCACCATAGCCTAATGTTCAAATATCTTATGAAGGAACAGAAGTTCTAAAACAGTGAGTAAATTTCATATGATTGGTGTTTGTCTAATTATGAAAAAAGATGTCCAAGATGGTAATTCTGGTGGACAGCAGATTTTATCCTTAACAAAACTAGAATGATTTGCTTCGGTACACCACAGTAATTTTAAAATGATACTAAAATAAATGTGATCCCTTTGAATTTTTTTCTGCCACAATGAATCATGTCAAATACTAACAAGATAAAATGTTATTCCTGCCACACACAATGAGACTTGTGAATTTTGTGGAGATCATAGAATAAGAAGTGTTCTTAAAATGGATATTCATTCTTTAGAATAAAAAACCCAGAAATCTAAGAGCATAGAAGCCCATGCCAAAAAGTTAAAAATAATTACCCAATTACCATGACTCCTAAGTGTATAGTACAGTGTTGTCACCAAATAAATCACATTGAGAGCTGTGCACACAGAGCTTCGGAGTCTAGGCCTGCCTCTTTGTATTTAAATTGCCTCATATTCAATTTTAATTGCTTTATATGTCTCTCTTTTCTCATTGTTATTTAGCTTATTGATAAAATGTAAGTGCCTAGTTTTTTAAAATTTGTCCATAATCTTTTATTATGCATTAAGTAACTTCAGCTACTTACTAACTCCCCCCAGTTACAGTAAACATGTATCTGATACGTGTGCAAAGGATACGTGTGCACCATACAGTAAAACAAACACGGCAAACAGTGACTATTTCTGGCTTCTTGCACAAGCCTTTATGATAAGATGGTCTGTTTATTTTTTCATGATTCCTTTTTAACAGATGTAATTGGGTTATTTTAGGAACATGATTAGTTCATCAATAATACTTAACCAACCATAACATCAAGATAAGCCTGGAATGGGAACAGCTTATAGAATGCGATGACTCACACCATCTATCCTGATGGAAGGACTGGCAAGCATCATTTTACCGTTTTATAAGACAGGACACTGGTTTGTGATTACTTTGGATGCAACACACCCAGTTGCTCTGAGTGCTCCAGACATGGCATGTTAACTCTGCTAGCTGGCACGATCCATTTCTCTGCTGCTTGGCCGCTGGCAGATATCCAGTATGAAGTGCAGTTAGAGGGGATTATGAATAGGACACAACAGTGGAAGAGGGAGTGCAGATAGAAAAGAATCAGCTTTCATAGTGGACTGTCCCTTGAAAAAAGCTGGAGTTCCCATGTATTTGAGGTTTCCTGCAGGAGAGCAGGCAAGATCACCAGATGTGTTGCATTCAAGAAAATGGATTGTAGGCAACAAAACACTTTCCAAACCAGCATTCAGTGAGAAACAGGTATACTGTGATCTCAAAGAGCCACAGAGTTTATACAACCTGAGACAAATTGGGTATGGTTTAACCCATGGATAAATTCTGCCTGTGACTAGTAGGCGCACGATTAACTGAAAGGGAACTGCCAGCATGAGCCAAGTGGTTTAAAAAGCTGATCAGCCAACAATCACTTCCAAGGAAATAGCCAAAAACCAGAATTACATAACTCATGCTTAGATCATTGAGAAAGAGATTATGTATTATATATTATGTACCATATGTACCATATAAATATAAATATATTTATATGGTTGACATGAAACATATTTAAACACGCTCATATTAATTCCAAAGTTTCCAGCATTGCCTCCCTCAAATAAATTTAGTACAACTTCTTTGTAATTCTGAGTCATCAGCCAACTCATTACAATAATATAATCAATATATTATTGAGACAGAAATCTCTTGGCAACATGGCAAGACTAGTAATGCTAGGTTCTAAATTACTGTCAGTGCCTTGCACATGTGTCATAAATGGCTAACAAAGGGACTCTCCATCGTCCCTGTGGCTGAGATAATTGTTCGGCTTTCAAGTCCCTGAAGATCTATTGTATTAGTTCCCCAGGCAAAGTATCTTTCTTTCTCTTTTCCTCTTTCTCATTCTTCAATCATAATAAGAATTAGAAAACATATTTGACAAACAGATAACTGAAGATAGTGGCCACTCTGCAGCAATGATAACATCCTGATTACTGGTTTCATTTGGGGGTATCTTGGAATTTCTTGCTAAGATACTTTCACATATATTACGGCCCTATTACAACTTTCAGTGTATGATGCAAAAGGATGGGCTTAGGCCATTTTTAGAATGAAGTACTTCAATTAAGAATCTATGAAAATTGAAACACTATATGCAGCCCCATTAATGAGCATAGTCCCTTATGCTTTGGGGCAGCCACTAAAATATAGCATGCATGGGCTTCATAGTTTTGGAAGCTGCAACTTTCTAATTTGGTTTAAAGGAGATTTATTAATTCTATTTTAAATCCTTCACATCGTCATTTCATTATATTTTCAAATAGTTTTATGTTTTATATATTTACTTATATTTTAGATTACATTATAATCATATCTTGATGTGGTTTAGATGCAAATGCACAGCTGGCTAGAAATGCTGATTAGAAAACATGAATGTGTGCAATGGTGAAAGCTATGAAGTGGGGCCGAAAGATTGGATCAGCAGGCAGAGGCATTTGCCAAAACATGATAACTGTAGTTCAATCCCCAGGACCCACATGATGGAAGAACAGAACAGATTCCTTCAAACTCTCTTCCAACCACTACAGATACGCTGTGGCATAAACACATGTACGCCCGCGCCCGCGTGCGCGCGCGCGCGCGCGCACACACACACACACACACACAAATAATATTTTTAAAATTAAGCAGCGCTCATGACAGAGTGATACTATTTAAAATAAAAATAGTTTTAATCAGAGAAGATGCTATAGGCAGCTAATTAACATTTCATAAATGTTAATTATGACACAGAACTGTATCTGCAAATGAGAAGGAACATCTTCTTTGAAAGATGGGTTGATTTAAGGATACCTTCAAGTAAAAAGAATGTGAGGTGAGACCTGAGGTTCCTGAGAGAAGCAAGCTCAAGGAACAGATTCCACTCCTATGGATGCTGCAGAGAGTTGAATGTGGCAGCTGATTCTGTTCTTGACAAGGAGCTAGTGTGTCCTAGATGGTTCTCTATCTTTAGACTTCAGTGCACAAGCTCAATTCAGCAAATGGTCCAGAGCAACTGTGCAGTTCCCAAGGAGTAAAGATATAAAACCATTCAACCAATTACATGTGCTAGTTTCATTAAAGCCCTCTTTTAATTGCCTGGGATTTATGAAAGATCTAGTAAGAATGCCAACTTAACAAAGAGGAAATTGAAAAGGACATTTTCTAGGGGGAAGGAATGGTACCTGTTCTGTTTATTGTAACTTCGTGGTCATGCACAGGGTGCAGTGCTGAGGGCCATAGAGCAGGTTGATTTAAGGCTTAGAGTTTGGAGTCCTGTAAATTCTGATTTGAGCAGTCTCAAATTTGCTACACATTTCTAGTTATGGCTTTGAGTCCCATTCAGGCCAAGTTTACTCATCCACTTAAGTATCTATCTGCTTTTCAAACTGATGGCTAATTAGCTATAGTACTAGTTCTCATATGATCAAGTAGTGTATAGAGCACAGATAGCCTTTAATATATCTAAATGCAGTAGAATATTCATATCATTATAATCTGGTGGCACATGGAGGTATTTAAGATAATTGTGAAATGACTAGATGAACAAAGCCATTATGTACAAAGCCAGGAGCCTGGCTTTCTAGCTTCCCTCTCAGTACTCACCTCCCTTCCCTTAGATCATTCATTTAACTCAGTGGTCTCAAGGACTGACACCTTCAAAGTTCAGCTTCTCTAGGAGGCAGGCAGGGAGGAGCAGCTTTCAATACTGCTGCTTTTGCTCAGCTAATATACTTCATTCCTTCATTTACTTTTTACATATGTGAAGTTTTTATTTAAAAGATTTGCCGGTAAACCAACCCTCATCTAATATTTTTTTTTCTGTTATTTGTAGCACCCTAGAAATGCATTTCTGGAATTCACACTCCCCAGCAATTAAACAAAAAAGCACTGGGGCAGATATAATTCTGGCCTAAAGCTGTTCTTAGTTTTGCACTGTCATTCATGGGCCTGCTCTCCAGAAGGCACACAGAAACAGAACTGTCAAGTTAGCCCTAAACATAGACTGATGTGGGCAACTGTTGTGTTTGGAGAGGGAAAGGGCTGGAAGTCGCTGGTGAAAATTGTTAAATATAGTTCATAAAAGTTGGGCAATAGTTAACTGTTTATGAAGGCAGACCTTTAGGTAGAAATAAGGACGTCTACAGAAAATTTAATCTCATAAATCACCATGTAGTTCTTTAAATTTGTTTAGTCCCCTTCTTCTAAAGAGTGACATAAGACTCAAGTGTAGTTACTCTTTACAGAGAGTCTAACTATATAGAAATAAATAAAATAAGATATGAGTACAATGATCCCTCTTACAGGAAAGGTGAGGCAGGCAGTATTTAAAGGGCTTTCTGAAGAGCACGGAGTCAGCTCGTTTAAGACAGGTGGATAAACTGAGTCTTTGGTTAGAATCCACTAATCCTGATGGATCTACAATAGCTTCTGAATGTGACCCTTCAGGAGTGACTATAATACATGTTCACCTTGAACACTTTATTTATAAAAGAGGTTTATTTACTGTCAAGACATTGATGTATTTTTGTCTTGTTTTGTTTTGTTTTCGGTTAAAATAATACCTTCTTGTCTGAATGGAAGATCTAGTGCAGGTCTTCCCATCCTTCCTAATACTGTGACCCTTTAATAGAGTACAGCTCCTCATGTTGTGATGACCCCCAACCATAAAATCATTTCACTGCTATTTCATATCTGTAATTTTGCTACTGTTATCAACTGTATTGTGAATATTTGATATACAGGATATCTAATATGCAACCCCCAAATGGGTTGTGACCCAGAGGTTGAGAACCTCTAATCTAAGGTAATATGAATAGATATGGATATACGAAGACATAAATCAACATTCATACACTGTCTTCTTCTCATTGTTGCTAATGTTTTTTCCTTCCAGTTGCTAAGCTTGAATGAAGAGACAATTCTTGAATTTATTTTGTTGAATCAGACCTGAAACCCTGGTTGCTCTCAGCAGAAAGGACCTGTGAAGCACACTACATGTACTCTGGAAACTATAACCTCAGACTAGTGGTTCTGCAAGAGTAGCCTCCTGGCCCAACAGCAAAAGTGTCCCAGAGGCACTAGTTGGACATTCAATATCCATGATCTATTGAGCCAGAGAATACGGGGAAGAGCCTGAAAGGGTGAGTTTGAAGCAACCTTCCTGGGGATGCTGATGCTTACAAAGGCTTGAGAACCACTGTCTGGAACTCAGCCTGCTGACCTGAGTATAGACACAGCCACAGGCTCAGTACTTCTCTTGTGACCATCTCTTTTGTTCCTACTAGGTTCTTGTGCTTGAGTGCTTTTGCTTCTTCCTCTTCCTCTTTTGCATCAGCCCCTCTTCTTAACTACAGGAAAATACCAAACCACCTTTAAATGGGAGGATGCATGATGGGTGGGTGATATTTACACTGAGATCACCTTCTCATCTGTCTCTCTGAGTCTTGAAGCAAAGATACCCATATTGCACAGTCACCTCCACAGGATCAGATTCAGATATATGGGATATGTAAAAACACTCATACAAGATGGCCTTCAACCTAAATGGGTGGATGGCAGCAGATTTTTAGACCTGGAAAGAAAATGTGAACGTTGGAGGAGCTGATGTTTTATACTAAGTAAAAGGGTATCTATCAATGGCCATATACTACAAGGTCAAAGTGACTCATCAAATCTATTAGAAATATAGCTGTCAGTTGATTTTTAACTATTACCATTGTAGATACCAATCTGCAATTAAATTACCATTTAACACAATCTGAGACTCAAGTCTTTATCCTTAAGTTAATCACCTTGAGGAGGGTAAATACTAATAGATATCTTTTCACTTTTCTATGTTTTGCTTAATTCTTAAAATTATTTCTTTCTTTATTTGATATGAGTACACTGTAGCTGCCTTCAGACACACCAGAAGAGGGCATCATATCCCATTACACATGGTTGTGAACCACTACATGGCTGCTGGGAATAGAACTCAAGACTTCTGGAAGAGCAGTCAGAGCTCTTAACCACTGAGCCATCTCTCCAGCCTTATTTTTTTTAAATATGTGGTTTAACTTGCCTAATCCATGAATTCACTTTGCACAGAGGCTGTTCTGAAGCTACTATAGGTCACAAACAATGGACTTGATTTTTTTCAATTTATCTCTAAAATGAAAATCTATAATAAAAATTTGTAAGGCAGAATGGTGTCAGACATCTCTAGTTTCAGTATTTAAGTGGAAGGAACTCATAAATTTGAAGCCATCCTTTACAGAGAATTCAAGATCAGTTACACGGAGACCATGTGTCAAAGGTAACACAAATATTCTGGATGTGTAGTTCAGTGGTAGGGCATTTCCAGGGATGCCCAAGGGCCCCAAGTTCAATGTATCACATAATTTAAAAGTAAAGAGAAAGCTACAAATGGATTGCAGAAGTGCACATACAGAGAATATTGGAACATATCCCCATTGAACACACAGTTTTATACAAATTGTGTGTATTTATTTACAAAATGTAAAAGGGTAGTTGATACATAATTTAAGGTAAAACATTGTTGCCTTACATTGTATTAGTCACCTAGAGATTTGAAAATGCTTTCAGTTTATATTTTGAAGCTGAGAAATATTCAGCTCTTGGGCTAAACCTGCTGCACATCAAGATGGCTAAACTCATTTGATAACTTGAAACAATTGGACCAATACTTTAAGCTCCTCTTTTTCTGAAGGTTGTTTGCATGAAGCTCAAGGGACAGATTCTTAGTCCTTCAAGAACATATTTTGAATCAGAAAGTTCATGGGTGATAATACAAAGAGAATTTTATAATCAAAATATTCATATAAGAAAGCAGCATTCGTAACAATACCAATTCCAGAGCATACTGATAACAATGAAAGACTATATGTTAGTGGGAGGAGGGAATGATGGCTTTCAGGTGCTAAAACTCACACTCTCTGCTTATGTGCTAACCTCAGTTGATACCAAAAACTGCTTTCATAGTTGGGCAGTGGTGGCGCACACCTTTAATCCCAGCACTTGGGAGGCAGAGGCAAGTGGATTTCTGAGTTCAAGGACAGCCTGATCTACAGAGTGAGTTCCAGGACAGCCAGAGCTATATAGAGAAATCCTGTCTCAAACACCCCCCAAAAAAAAAAAACCCCAAAAAAACCAAAACTGCTTTGGTGACTCTGCAGCTGTACTTCAGGCCAAAACCATCTGAAGAAGAATTCGAGCCATGAGTGCACAGAGCTGGATTGGCTCTGCCAACCTTATCTACTGGAAGGATTTGCTCTCTTGTTCTCTGTGTGGAACTGAAGAGCAGTTGTGTGAAGCAGCAAACCCTAATGTCCCTACGTTCTGTTCCAGTTTCTGTGAATTTTAGTTGAAGACATGGAGATAAGTGAGCACACTGTCCCAATCCAAATATGAACCATGTTTACTTAGCCAGCACAACACGGCAGACACACAAATTATCACGGCATTGCAAGCTCGTCAAAGAACGTTCTCGGTGATCTTACAAATAGTTTATATTTGTTCTGGCCAACAACAAAAAACGTTCTTTCCCCCTTTTGTGTTCTCTTCAGAGACATCAATTTTGGGAAATATATCATAAAATTGAAGACAATTTTAGGAGCACAAGTCCCATACTTTTCTCTTTGTTAGACCAAATCAATTGACTCATTTAGGCTCATTCATCTTTCCTGACTTCTTTCAGGTTTTCTGTATCTTCCACATGCCTTTCTTGTATATGTGAGGTCTAAGTAAGAGACACATGACAGTATGTCTAATGAAGTATTCACTGGTGTGGAAGAAGGAGCAGGAATAGTGGAGCAGCGTCTGTGCCCTATCTGAAACTTCATAAATCTGACAAAGTTCCAGATAGGACAGAGGACCAACATACTACACACATGGCTTCCTGAACATCTTAATATATATATATTATATATATGTGTGTATATGTGTGTGTATGTGTATGTGTATGTGTATTCTATGACTTGAAATTTTATCATAAAAGAAAACTAACTCTATCTGGAATAGTTTGTGGCTTTGTAGAAATTTGTGTTATATCATTTCAAAGGGCTATTGGATAATTATGATAGTAGATTCCATATTAACTGAATTTGGGCATGTATAAGAAAGACACTGGGTACCTGCATACTTTGTACAACATGTATGAGTTACAATCTACCAAATATACACTCTATATCTTGTACAATATGAATGAGTTATGATCTATCAAATATACATTAAGAGTTATGTTTAAAGAATCTCAAATGCATACTGTGAGCTAACTTTGGAAGCTGCTTCTTTAAATTTTCTTGCTTTAGTCTTAAATCATCCCCTTCCTGACCAATCTAACTCCTTATCTACTTGTTATTAGTATTATGTGCTATTTTCTAAAAGTATGTCATTACTGTGTGTGTGTGTGTGTATGTGTATGTGTACCATGTATATATACATACACATACATATGTATATGTATACATATGTATATGTATATATATACATATATGTATATATATATATATATATGTAGTGCTAATGTTTAGTGTTAACACTAACACACACACACACACACACATACACACATACATGGAAATTTAAAGCTGAATTTTTCTCATTTCCTTGTTGTATGTAACGACTCCTCCACTCTTCTAAAAATGCACCTTCACTTTAGTTTCTAAAACCTTGTCCTTTACAGCAAGATGCTATTTGTTCTGCACTATCTGTCTCATTTTGTACAGTTAATAAATGCTCCAACTTGCTTTCTTTATTTGAAATAAATAACCTTTCATTTCTGCATTTTCAGTACAAGACTGAGAACGATAATCACCTTTTAGCTTGTCTGGAACATGGCCTTCAACTGACAGACTGAGGCCTGCTGATTAAGCAGAGGTCATTAAACATCAGCTGGAGAATAGGCTCACATAAAGTGCCATGAGTCTAAACATAGGATGATCACATCTCACTACTCTCTCTTCATTGCCTTAGTCTGGAGGAGGATCCTCACAGGCAAAGTCTCCCTAATCATACACAAACACAACACCAAAGACATCGGCAGCACAAGTACTCACAGTGCACCATTAACACTAAAGCCCCCACACTCTCCTTCAGTGTACCATCTGACTTCCTTTATTCCTCTACCCAGTCTTTCAAGACCACGGTCTTCAGATGAAATCCATCTTCTTCTGAGGCTTCTGTATCACATACATGGCTCTGACTTGTAGTTACTGCACCAGACACTTCACATTAACCCTTCTTTATTTACTACCATCAAAACTCCTCCCTGCCATCAGAAACCTCCTGTCATCCAATCAGAATTATCCCAAGTTTCTTTAGCAAGAGAGCATGCTCCAAAAGGACACTGAGGAGAGAGACTGACAGATGCAAAGCACAATTTCATGTCCAACACCCACATACTGAAAGCACTAGTTATATGTACCATTTTCCTGCCCATCCCATTTATGTTGAACATGCTGTTCTTTTTTCTTCTTCTTATTCCTCATCATTTAACACAACTAATATATTCTTTCAAATTCATATAAGCTATTTTTTTGCTCCCCATTCTCCCTCTCCCTACAGTTAGACACACTTTTGGAATACTTTAGCTACTGTATGTAAGTAAGTCTATGATGGTACCTGTGATAGAATGCACCCATGCCTACATGTGTTCTCTCCCATCAACTTTGAGTGCCCTCACAGCAAAACATATGCCTTAGGAAGTCTGAAATCCATGGCACATTTCCTAGCAGAAGACAAACTGTAATTGTGCCGGGTACTATGTGCCAGGTACTAGGCTAACATACTTATATCATTTATATCATCCTATCAATTACTGAAAAGGGGTGGCTTCAATCATGAGTACTTTTCAACTTATCAAATAAAAGTCAGGAAAGATAAGTAATTTTATCCAAATTAATTGAACACATAAGTTTTAGAACTCAGTACAAATTTAGCAGAGAAGCCCATTTTATCAAAGAGCTTAAACAATCGTGTGAATATCCATGAGTGAATGGAAGCTATCCTGACTTAAAATGAATGATACCAAAACTCTACCCACTGGGGATGCCAAGTGTAAAAGCTGAACACATGGACCCTATGGCCCTGGGAACTGCAGAGTCAAATTCTCCCTTACCAATGAGGAAGCAGGATCCAAATGATACATCTTTCTTTTTCTTTTTCTCTCTTCCTTTTCTCAGGACAGGTGCCTGTACCTAATATACCACAGATATGGTTCCTTAAAAGAGAAACTAGTGCAAACAGAGAAATGTAATCAGCCAACCACGGCATGGTTTGAAGAGGGAAGGATGCGACATATTCAAAGTTTTGGTTACAGGCACTACTAGAAATGTAAATGGATCAAAGAAGATGGGCACAGGTTGGGAAATCATCAGAGGTGAATTCTGACAGTGTGCTAAACACACATTTGAGTACTTTTCCAGAGAAAATGATAGAAATCATTTTTTTTTTCCTGCTGGCTTATAAGAACTCTGTAGAGAATGCTGGAATGACTGCCGTGAACAAAAGGGCTTGAAACCAGACCAGGAACACTCCTTTTTTTCATCAAAGGGAAATTCTAACGAGTCCAGCCAGGAAATGTGGCTTTGAAAGAGGAAGGCGAATGTGAGTTGGCATGCCTTGGACTGGATGCTTCCCAAGTGCTTTTCCCAGGAAGCTGCAATTTGGCCTTGCTTTCAGGGGGCAGTTAAATGACTGAGACAGGGAATAGTCAGAGACCTCAAAAAAATATTTAGCAGATTCCAAATTATTTAATCTACTTAAAAAAAACTTGTAAGCTTTGGCTTTAACAAAAAAGGTCTAAAAAATGTAAGAATATTTTAAAAGGAAAGGAATTTTATAGACATAAAAACACCTTTTGGCTGCTCATTAGGCAAAAAAAAATCTTTCACACTGAATAAAAGTTTAGAGTTTATAAATTTAGATATTTGATGACCATGCCTTCTTAATTACTATTAACAGCAGTACAATACTTAACGGTCTCTATATGACAGCTGACTGACCCAAGCAAGATCTTTGACTGAGGTAAAAGAAACAAAGGTATAGTCAGTGAAGGGCCTACACTTGAAGAAATAGGCATACAATCCAGTTATGAAGAAATGATTTTTAAAAGGTCTTACTAGAACCAAATGAACTACTTTAATGGCTATATGTGTAGGGATGTACTTAAAGAACAAGCAGAATTAGCTATGCATTGACATTTGCTGTTTCTAAAGGGAAAGATTTTAGAAGAAACCAGAAACCAGTATTCTTCTCACAGTGTGACTGTGAGCAGAATTAGAAGATCATGAAATAGCATCCATTCATGTTTCCATTCAACAAATATTTGCCAAGCACCTGAGTGCATAAGGCCTTGGGTCAAGTGCTGGTATGACAGGGTTTCTTGTCTTCTGGTGAGAATGAAGAGATCACACTGGCAGGAACAAAGGGCACAACTTAGCCATATGACTTTGGAAGAGTCACTTAACCTTTGCACAGCCTTCCTTGTGTAATGAGAGGATTGATCACCAGTGGTTCTCAAAACTCCATCTTGTTTCTTGCACTAGGGAAGCTCATCTCTGTGACAATGATATATACGCACCCTCCCAATGAATAAAGAAACTAGAATGAATACACTGGTAGGATAGGCTGAGGAGAAGAGAGTGGACATGACTTGCTCAGTGTCTCTCTCCCCAGCACACACCCAAACCCCACTCTGCAGCATCACAGGACTTCAGTAAAGTAACCTTAAAGCAAGTCATCCATCCTCTCCAACGGTTCAATTCTCCCCTTACTAGAATATCTGCAATGGAAAATATAAGCATTCCAAAGGCCTGTGGCTTAAACAAACTTTGAGCATGAAGAAACCCTGGATTCAGTTTTTCAAGCCAACACAATACACATTCTAAATGAAAATGACAAAGAAAAAAATCATCTCCTAATACAGCTTAGGGGAAACAGAAAAAAACAGAAAAAAAAAAAAAAGAAAATTTTGTATGACATCATTCAGGCCTGGGTAGACTAGCATTACTAAAGAGTCAAATCAAAGGTACCAGAGAAGAATCCTCAGAACTTGGGAGGATTAAGCACAACGTGTAGATCCAATTGAGACACACAGATAGGAACCAGAAGTAGAACTCAAGCTAGGTGGTACCTAGAATTGTATGTGGGGCTCTAAAAGATACTGTGAAAAGCTGCCCTGTCCACCCACCCCCAAAAGGTTCTAAATTAATCATCTAGAGGTGCAGGCTGGGCATTGGGATATTTAAAGCTCCCTCGGTGGTTCTAATGTTAGCCAAGGTTGAGGAGCCCTGAATTAGAAGGGCAGAGAGTTATGGCAGGCCTGAAAACTATGTTTTAATGAACTATCTTCAGCCTTTTTTATGGTCTAGCTAATTTTTTTTTACTAAAGTGGTTTTTTCAACTTCTTATCCTTACATTAAAACTGAGCACATAATGGCAGTTATACAATCCTTTTTTTTTTCTTCTGTATTATCCTGTCAACATATCTCTGTGGGATTTCCAATGTACCAAACAGTCTCTGTTTTCCCAATGATAAAGATCAGTGACACAATGTTCACTAACAAAGACTGTGTGTGTTGGGTATGTGTATGGATGCTGTCACTGCCAAGAGATTTCCTTCATAAGAGATAACTGTCACAGGAGCATAACGTATATCCAAACACTGTCCTTCACACACACAATACAAACCTGTAAATCACAAATTATTCAGACATCTTAATCTGGAAACGCACGTGGTCTCTATGAGAGCCTTTTTTAAAAGTCAAAAGATTAGCATTCACTCTCTTTGCCTAAATACAGCAATTGTAAGCTAGACAAATCTTACTTCATTAAAGTACCAAACATTTACCTGGCCTTTCTGAGAGTCTAAAACCTTTCTGTAGGTGGTGTCCACCTAGGTAAGACTGTGTTATTGATTCATGTTACACACTCTGATATTCTTCTACACAAGAAAACAGAAACACAGTTTTCTCATTAGTAACACCTTTGAGCCCCAGTGATAGAACTGACCAAGGATCTCAGGCCTCTCAGTTCCTCACCTGACTGGATACACTCTCTTAAGCAAACCATCTATTTATGTTGTTCCTCACCTGACTGGATACACTCTCTTAAGCAAACCATCTATTTATGTTGTGCATGATCCCAGTTTGGTTTCAGAGAGACGGGGGCGGGGGGAGTGTGAATATTTAATCTACTCAAACCATCTTGTTCTCCTCTGTTCCATGGGGCTTGATGATTCAAACTTGAAACTATTAATATCTGTTTTTCATTAGAGCTATGTAAGTGCTTGTTTTCTTGGTCAAACTGCTTTTTAGTTTGTTTGTTATTTTTGGAGACAGCGTCTCACTATATATTCCTTTTAAACTTGCTATAGAGCCCACGTTAGCCTTGAACTCCTGATCCTCCTACCTCAGCTCCAGAGTCCTGGGAGGATAGGTAAGTCCCATCAGACCTGGCATGAGCTGTAAGCTTCCTGAATGTGGGGTCATGTGACATACTGAAATTTTTTTCCTCTCCTCAAACACCTAGCGGTTTCTTTTACTTAATCACATCCAGTAATATGTTGCTCCTTGCTATTTTTGGTTTTAATCTAATTTGTTAGGCTTTTATCTTAGAGTTAGAAATATTTTACAAATTAACATATAATCTTTTTATAATTCTCTTAGAGTAAATAAAAGGCCATTCTATTTTCTAAATGGAAAACAGCTTTTCAAATAAAGAAATACCGTTACTAAGTCTTTATACGTTCTTTTCTCTGTTTCTGACTCAATTGCCTAGTTTATTTAATTATCTCCCAGAATGAAGTATTTCAAATCGGACTCTTTCTTTGACAACAACATCACCTCTATGAGTCTAGCAGTATGCCTTTATGATTTAGAAGCCCTAAAATAAGATCAGAACTCTAAGAGTGACATGATCTGTGTAGAGTTTACAGCCTAGCACTTCCTCCACCAGTGAGAACCTACAATTTTAGATAAAAGCTATCACACAAACTTTCACTCTTCATAAGTGGGAAGATGAGCTTACCTTCTGCTATGTCAACCTAGCACTATCATTATCTGAAGTACAGAGAGATTGCTTTCATTTGTATATCTGAGCGCTTCACTTACGTTCCCCTAAGACACAAAATATGGTGATATTAGAAGGCTATCCAGAAAGACAATCTAGGGTAGACATACAGCCTGGGTTTTCATTGACTTCACTTTCCCAGGTGTCCAAACCTACATCAGAGACCAGAGATATGTATGTGTCAGTACTGGCAGCAATGGATTCTTTTAAAGTAGCTTAAAAATAATCAATGAGATAATCAAATAAGGGGCATCACCAAGTTTGTGCTTCTTAGGTCTGGTGTTAAGTCTCATTCTAACATCTCAATCAATGAACCCAAGGAAACTATGGACATAGCACATAGACAATCACCAAGCAATGGTGCCTCTCTTTTCTCTGGTAGGCATTCTACAAGCTATCTCAAAAGATCAGAGCAGATGCCTTCAATTAGAAAAAGATATTCATCTTTTCCACAATGCCCTGTCTTATTCTGCCATAAATAAATGGAGGAAAAACATTTCAAATTACCTCTACTCACGATAATTTTATCCTAGACAAAGTTCCTGCCACAAAACAAAGGGTGAAGCATTTCTAGTTGAGCTGTAATTGCCATAATGCTGATTAAATGCACACTTGGAGTGGGGAAAAGCTTTCCTGTGGCATGGCAGAGTCTTTCTAGTGCTATTTAAAAACACTTCAAATACAATCTTCTGAAAGTGGCACTTTCATGAGCAGTACAACAGCATACCTGAAGTTTCATTGCCTTGGAAAGCAGAGGTTGGATCTGTAACAACATGAGAGTTGGCAAACTGACGTATACACACTATCATGTTTCCCAAGCTCTTCCAGCTACAGGCTACAGAAAGAGCTGGCTTGTTTCTACATTTACAGCTTGATTTTGAGACCTCACCTACCAGACTTGGTCTAAATATACTGATAGTTATCTTCCTTAACCATCCCATTATATATTATCATGTTGTACATGCTTATATGTACATATATATCCATATGTAAATCATATTTATGTATGTATGTATGTTTTATGTATATGCATGTATATATATATGTGTTATGTGGGAATATGTAGATAATCATATACACATGTATGTTTGTATGTGTTTATATGTATATACATATATATATTTGTGTTCCATACACACACAAGGTAAATGATCTAAACTACTTCCCAGCAGAAGGTCTGAACGTGCTTTGAATGTGAAGGTTGTTTGGACTGTTTGATATAATTAATATCATCAACTACTGTTTGTGTTTATATTTCATATAAAGATGTGCATCTTCCTATCAGCATAATGATAAAGGAAGTTTAGAAACATACTTATCACAGAGATTTGGAAGGCTTATGGTAAAAAAAGAAATGGAATGGCATTCAAAACCATATACCTGCCAGATTGCATCACATCTCCTCCTCTCCCTCTGGATATGAGGCTGACAGAGTCGTAGGTAGCCATTTTCAACTAGAGGGGAGTCTGCCTAGCAAGATGCACAAGAACCTTTCTCCACAGAGGGTATGCAGACAGAAGCTGCAAGCTCTGTGCACTAGCTTAGATAGGGAAGAAAGCACTGTCAATTGACACATGCCTTTGACCCTCTGAATAGAGCTAGGTCACCTGACCCCCAAGACTCATACACAGCTTAGTAAACTGTATTGCTCCCTGAAGAATAATTTATCATTTCCTCTTCAAAGTGCTAGCCTTCATTCCAAAACACAGTAATGGAGATTGGTGAACTGACTTTATATCACAGTGCTATGCTGAAAAAAAAATCAAGAATTGAGAATGAAGAACCTAATCACCAAAGCAATTAGTAGTCTTATCATTTACCGCTATTAAGTAATTATATGCCTGAAGAATAGCATGCTATGAACTAAGGCTAATAACACAAACTTAAAACTTAGATTTATATCTTTAGTCTAGCAATTCTAGTTTTACACACTCTAATTTAGTGGTGATCCTGTTTTTCAAAGTAAAATGGTAAGTGAATAATGCCATGTAGTTTTAAATAATAATGAGAGTCCTTACAGATTTGAAGCCAGAGAGATTATATTACTAATGTACACACAGGGAGCCTACAACAGCCTATAAGTTTATTTCCAGGGGGATCTAATGCTTTTTGACCTCATGAATACCCACATAACCCACCCTACCACACAGACACACAGATACAGACACAGAAACACACACACACACACACACACACACACACACACACGATGAAAAAAATAGTAATGAATCTTTCTCTTAAAATTTGTCATCCATGACAATGATGTAACCAGTTAACATATAAATGCTTTAGTAAGCCTGTAAAATATAACAACTATATTCTACATACACACACAAATCCAGCTTGGATAAATTCTTTAGAATATGTGAAGTCATGGCAGGTAAAGTACATGTTACCAAGCCCAATGACCTGAGTTTGATCCTCAGGACCAGCATAATAGGAGAGAGTGGATTCCTGCATGTTTCTTCTGACTTCTACACACAGAAAACATATGTTTGTGTACATTAAATAAATAAAATAATGGAAAGCTTCAAAATTAATTTTAAAAAGAGATAAAGAAAACATATGACACCAAGTCTCAATGAAGTGACACATTCTAAAACGAGATATTCATGGTTACACATACTCTAAAAGATACTAAATATGAAAGAGCCAGGATCTGAACCCTTAATGGGATACTTTCTGAGCCTTATTAAGACACGTAAGACCTTATGACTAGAACACAGTCCTAGATTATAAAGAGGCAAATGAAATGGAAAGGTAATCAAAATGGGAGCTAAACTTAATGTTACAGCTAAACTGAAGAAGAAAGAGTAACATTGGTGATCAAGAAATAAAACATCCTGAGACACACAAGACTCCAGGACGATCCTTCCTATGTGCCTTAGAGAACAAAGAGCACTCAAAACACACGAACAATCGTGCGCAAACTCTGCCTACAAGAACAGTAAAGTCAATCTTAGTAAAATGGAAAGTAACCTACAGTTGTTGCCACTTCATAAGCAATGGGGAATCTTTCCTTAACAGTGAAAGTTAAGTTGGAAGGTATGAAGAGCTCTGTGCAAGAGGTGGGTGAGTACCGCGCACTCAGAGGGGTCAGCTCTGGAATTTACTGCCAATCAAAAGACAGGAGAGGAAATGCTGGGAAACGTCTATTTATGTTTCTAAGAAAGGATCAGCAGAGTCAAAACTACTATTATTTGTATACAGAATCAGAGAAAGCCTGTGGTCCAACAAAAGCGTGAAATGATGAGACTCCATGGCCCACCTATCAAGTCATTCAAATATAACACAGCAGATGGGGCTTTTACTGCAAGTTTCATAGTGATGTATCCCTTCATGATTTATTCCATAGGTACCACAAATATGTCTTGACCCATGTACAGTCTGAATTCCCAAGCTATATAGCTTGTCAGAGCTGTATCTTTGCCTGCTTTTAGGTTTGATTCATAGACAGGTATGCCTTAAACAAATCAAGCAAAGTTAATTTTAATTTTTAAAAAGTAAAAACATGTAAACACTAAGATAGAAAGAATTCAAATGCCATCATAAAAAAGATTATGAACCTATTTTTAAAGCAACAGACAATTTCAATAGACTCGCGTTCAAGTACTGAGTCACTGAATTACACAAAGCCTTGACCAATATTTATTGCTCCATGTTTTAGAAGCAATTTCCATTTTGATGGGTTGCTTGAACAGTGGTATTCTGAAGCAGTTAGGTAACATAAAAATATAGGATCAAGATTATGTCTGTCAGATGAAAAATACAGCATTTATGCAGCATTATATAATCCATTCGCTGGTTTATGGGCCCAAGGTCCCCCTGGGAGTGCCACAAACCCACATAATATTCTACAGGGTTACAGTTTGCACTTGAGACTATAAATGGGCAGGAAATGCTTTCTGGAGCCACAGTGTAACCAGCATATGTCTCACTACCACAAAACAAGTATAAAATACTAATAATTTGGCATCTAAAGATGTTCCCATTTCGAGATGATCCCAACATTAAAATAAATGTGCTTTTCCCCTGTGAAGTCTGTACCTCGACTCTGAAGACACAAAGTGCATAAATCAGATGACCAAATTGGGCCTATGAAAGAGCAATTTCCAATGATTCAATGTCAGGAAAGTCTACTGTAATGCTCCCTGAGGCTGAGGCCTGTATGTCTTAAACACTTCATCTAACGGCCTTCAATAAAGAAAGATCACATGATACTTAATTTTAAAGATAGCATCAAGTGGAGATAGGTATTGTTGCTAAGAAGAATGGACATAATTGTAATTAAAAACAAAAAATTCATCCTGGATATAAATTTAGTAATAGGTAAGTATAGGGATATGATTATACATTTACAGGAATAATAAAATAAAATAAAAATCAAACTGCAAATTCTAGCAACAGAAAAAGAAATGTTTAAAAACCTTTGCAACTGGAAAAGAATAAAAACTAATACCAGTATGAGAGGGAACAAGCTTTTGTAAACTATTTAAAAGAAAGAGTTCAAAAGAATGAAGCCATTGTGCAATTTCTTGATATTTATTAATAGGAATTCCAATTCTGGCTTTAAGCAGTAAAGAGAAACATAAAAGTATATATGACATTATTTAAAGAAATATATAAAGTCTGAATTATTTAATCTAAAGAAATAAGATGCTCCATCATGTAATAAGGACAGATGCTCCACCATGTTCATAGCAGCCTTATTTATAATAGCCAGAAACTGGAAACAACCCAGATGTCCCTCAACAGAGGAATGGATACAGAAAGTGTGGTACATCTACACAATGGAGTACTACTCAGCTATTAAAAACAATGAATTTATAAAATTCTTAGGGAAATGGATGGATCTGGAGAGTATCATCCTGAGTGA
>JADRCD010214885.1:17817-48497 GCA_019843815.1 Montemys delectorum | reverse complement strand
GTGTGTGTGTGTGTGTGTGTGTGTGTGTGTGTGTTTCTTCAGTGTGGTTAGTCTCTTCAGGCTGAAGTTTTCTTTTTAGCTCCTCTGTAGAGCTGGATTCATAGATAGACACTACTTAAATTATGTTTTTATCGTGGAACATCTTTCTTTCTCCATCTGCTCTGATGTTTTGCTGTGTATAATAAGCTGGGCTGGAATCTATGCTCTTTTAGAGCTGCTTTTTTTTTTTTTTAAGATTTATTTATTTTTATGTAAGTACACTGTAGCTGTCTTCAGACACCCCAGAAGAGGGCATCAGATCTCATTATGGATGGCTGTGAGCCACCATGTGGTTGCTGGGATTTGAACTCAGGACCTCTGGAAGAGCAGTCAGTGCTCTTACCCACTGAGCCATCTCACCAGCCCCTCAGAGCTGCTTTAACATCTGTCCAGACCCTTCTGGCTTTTGGAGTATCCATTGAGAAGTTGGGCATTATTCTAATAGGTCTATCTTTGTATGTTTTATGGTTTTTTTTCCCTTGCAGCTTTTAATATTCTTTCTTTGTTCTGTATATTTAGTGTTTTAATTATTAAGTGCCAAGGGGAATTTTTTTTCTAGTCAAGTGTATTTAGTGTTTTATACTCTTCTTGTACCTTGATAGGTACCCCCTTCTTTTAGGTTAGGGAAATTTTCTTCTATAATTTTGTTAAAAATATTTTCTGTGTCTTTGACTTGGGTTTTCTTTCTCCTTCCTCTATTCCTATTATTCGTAGTTTGGTCTTTTCATAGTATCCCAGATTTTCTGGATGTTTTTGTGCCTGTGTACTCCCTGCCCCTTTGGTTTTGTTTTAGATTTAACATTTTGTTTGACCAAGGTATCCATTTCTTTTATCCCAGCTTCAATGCCTGAGAGTCTCTCTTCCATCTTTTGCATTCTGTTGGTGAGGCTTGCCTCTGAGTTCCTAAATTTCTCATTTACAGTTTTCCCTCAGTTTGGATTTTTTATTGATTCTATTTCCACTTGCAAGTCTTGAACTATTTTCTTCACCTCATTGTTTGTGTTTCATAGATTTCTTTAATGGGTTTGTTCTTCTTTTTTCTGTAAGGACCTCTGACATATTTGTAAAGGCCATTTTGAAGGCCTTGGCTTTTGGGTTAGCTGTGCTGCACTTCTCAGTCCTCCTGTGGTCAGGCTGCTGGGCTGCAGTGGAGACACATTGTCCTTGCTGTTATTCTGATTTTACATTGGTGTGTAGGAATCTGTGTTTGAGATGATTGTAGGTGTAGGTGCTGATCTCTGGCCCTGTTATTGTTGGGTGTGTGCTTCGTTCCTTGGTTTCTAACTTTGGTATTATCTCCAGAGCGATCTTTCCCTGGTCAGTTCCCAGAGTATGAATCTCTTAGTATTTATTCCCGTTTTGGTGTCAGCTGCCTTCTCTGCTCATTAAGTCTGTTTGCCGCATTGCTATTCTCAGGAAGTTTACCGAGTCTTCAAAGCATGTCTTGTGGAGGAAAGACACACTGCCAGAAGTCAAGAAAGACTTGCATGCTCTCCCTGGCACTCCACCACACACAGAGGTGCTCAATAAATCCTTGTGGATGGGATGGATGCATAAAAGCTTTACTTCCCAAAGGATGCCAAGCCACTGGCGCAGTCTGAGCACCTGTAAGGGTGTACCTGCTGCGGACGTGTTTGCTGCCGAAATGACATCAGAGGTTAATTCCTTTGGACCATTGATAAGAGAAAAGCCACTATTAGTCATTAACAAGAGTCTGGACAAAGGGGCCAGGGACAGAGAGAGAAGGAGGAGGAAGAGACCTCGAAGCCAGGCCAGTGGCACTGAGCCAGAGACTGGGGTCAGGAATGACTGTGGATGCAGAGGTAGATTCCAGAAGAGCTATGGGAGAGGCTGTGCTCATTCTGTATTGGGTATATAGGCCATTTGTCTCCTGTCAAGCCTTCAGTGGCTCCTGTGTCTGTGAATGAAGCCTGCTGCTCCTTTTGGCCTGGCATTTGAGAGCCTCAATTCTGTCTCTCTGTTTACCGTCTCCACATTCATTCAACCAGGCTCAAGAGCTAGGGTCATTGTTGTCCCCTCTCCACACACTGGGTGCTGAATCCTCAATCCCTAAACTGCCAGTCCTGAAGTCTGAAATCTCCCCCTCCTCCCTGCTTCCCCCCAGGTTAACAAAACCCCACTTTTCACGGGGAAGCACTGCCTCTCTGTGGAGTATTTCTTGCCATCAGAAGGACTTTGCTCATTCATTCGGAACGTAGTCACAATATATTGCAAATTAATGACTCTAGCAAGATTCCATGTATATTCAGAGAGGAAAAATATGAGTTGAGCTTGAATATCTTGTCTTTTCAGTAGGACAAAGTGTTTACGCTGTGCATTGTTGTGACATTTTAATTTTTTCTTATACTTTTGGTTGTGAGCCTAGCCTTTAATGGCTGAACCATCTCTCTAGCCTTCATTTTTTTCTTAATAGTTTAATTGAGATATAAGTTACATACCTTTTAGTACTTTTTAAAGGTATATTTAATTACACCTGGTATACACATAAGAAAGACATACATATACACACAAAAATGTTTCATTTCCCCTTGTTTAACATGCAAACAAAACAAAGTGAACAGGTCCAGGACTTGCCCCAAACCACATGGTAGGTAAACTGCAGAGCTAGCTCTAGGGCCTGGGTTTCCCTGTCTGTGTGATATAAGTGAGCATTCACGAGCTCCCTTGTGTCAGCCTGCTGAGGCTGGGGAAGGAATGCATATGTGAGGGTCAGATAGGGACGGGAAGTACTTCAGAGTGGAATGGTTACAAGATAGAGCTCGTTGTGGGAGGGGGACGTTCTTTTACTGGCAAAGTAACTTCGTATTTCTGGTTAAATTTTTGACCCTCTTTCCCTCAGGCCATGTTTTCCACTAATCGTGGGACGGTTGGAGGCTTCTTCCTGGCAGGCCGAAGTATGGTGTGGTGGCCGGTAAGTTTTCTCTTAAAAAATTTTTTTTTATCTTTTTTTTTTTGTTATATATTTTTTTGAGATTATAATATAACCACATCACACTGCCCACCCCAGCCCCTTTCAACCTCTAAATACTCCCTCATTAGTCTCTTTCAAATTTATGGCCTCTCTTTTCAATAATTGTTGTTCCAAGCATACATGTGTATACATATACATTCCTAAGCAGAACCCGCTGGGTCGTATAATGTCACTTGCGTGTGTGTTTTCAGGGATCTTGGAAAGCAGTTGGTGTGCTCTGCCCTGGGGGAAGCGCTCCTCTCTCAGCATCCTTGCTTGTTTGCAGTTATTAGTGTGGGGGTCAAGGCCTCCCTCACTGGTTTTCCACATCCACTTGCATATCTATTATTGTTGCCTTAGTTCAGCTCATGTTTAGTCAGGCATGCTGGTGAGGCACAACTTGCAAAGCAAGTTCCCTGGTCCTCAGTCCCTTTTAGTCTTCTCACTCCCTCTTCTACAGTTTTCCCTAAGTCTGAGGTACAGGAATTGTTTTGTAGCTGTATTCCTCAAGACTGGGCTCCACAGCTCTGTATTTTGATTGCTGGTGGTCTTCAGTAATGGTCTCTGTTTATCGTAAAGAGGAATTTTCTTGATGAGTGGTGAAGCCTGTACTTACCTAAATTTCTGGTATCAGGACAAATAATTTAGAATTATAGTTAGGCATTATGTTGACTTCATAAATTTGTAGGTCCTCCTCCAGTATCTGTGCTTTCACTAAGCCCCTGAGAGGTGGCTACGTTTCTAATAACAGACATGCTTTCCCTCTGTTGAGCAGTTCTTAAGTCCAACCAGGGAGCTCTTAGTTACCACTAAGGTAGGTGTGCCACGGCTGCACCCTTAGGGTTATCATGCCATGTTGGTCATTGTCGCGGCTCATAGGTGTTCTGTTTGTTAGGGATGGCATGGTTGGATTTTCAATTTTTGACTTGTTCTCTTCCTTTGGGAGATTGCATGGTGTCTTCTGATACCATGAAAGCCAGCCAGCTCTCAGCGGGGAGGCTCTCAGCTAGGGTCCAGCTCAGGGCCTCTGGGCACTGTGTCTGAAGTGCATGGTGTCTTTAGCAATAGGGACTTACCTTCCACCTCTAGGGGGTGACTGAAGGCAACGGGAATAGTCTATACGTTTTGGGAGTCTCTTAGACAACCTCAACCTCCCTTCTATTTTTTTTTTAATTATGGTTTCTCATGCCTGGCATTAGAGCAGTTTTCTTTATACATTCTGGCTATTAATTCTCTGTCAGATGTGTAGTTGGCAAAGATTCTCTCCCATTCTGTGGTCTTTCTCTTGACCTGGTTGACTTTTCTGTAGCTGGGCAGAAGCTTTTAAAATTTCTTTGAAGTACTACCTTTTAAAAGGAGGTCCTGTCTTCTCTTGACACTCCTAGGAGGTAAATATCATCAATTCTAGTTTATAAGGAAAAAAATGGAAGCTATGCTATATGCCTAAATTACCTAGACCTATGTGGTGTTTTATTTGTTTGGGATGTCATGGTTGGATTTTGAATTTTTGATTTTTTTTACACCATGGTGAAATTATCTCTTTATATGAAAGTCTTAGGGCTGATTTACTTAGGGTTAGATCTCAGTCTATTCCAGCCCCATGCCATTTTTTTTTTTCTTTTTCTGAGACAAGGTTTTTCTGTGTAGCTCTGACTGTCCTGAAACTCACTCTGTAGACTAGGCTGGCCTTGAACTCAGAGATTCACCCGCCTCTGCCTCCAGAGTTCTGGGATTAAAGGTGTGCGCCGCCGCCCCCCCACCGCCGCCACCACCACACAGCAGCTCTCAGTTTCTGAGGGTGGAGGCCAGGGGAAGCCTTCCCTTACGAGGGAGGTTTGTGTGTTAGAGTAGGTCTGTCAACAGTCTGGCTTTGGGCTGAGGGCTGGCTGATGAAAGGCATTAGCCCTACCCAAAGCAGGTAGGGAGTCAGTGGTTTTGTGAGGTTTCCCAGGGGTATTGTTTCCTTATACACGACACAGGATTGGATTGCTCGAACAGAGATGCATAGCATTGCCCTTTTGAGCAGAAGTCATTACTTCCCTGGTGAGGTTGACATTTGTCTCTTCTTTCTCTAACCACGGTTTCCATCTAAGGCTTCATAAGATTATAAAAACATTCCAGGTGGCTGCACTTTATATACATGAGAAATGGCCCCACACTCATAGAGCACCTGGCTTCAGTTCCCAGCACTCAGGTGGCTCACAACTGTGACTTGAGTTGTAGGATATCTGATGCCCAGACATGCATGTGATGCACCTACATGCATAAACATTTACTTAAAAATGGCTTCTAAAGTTGTCTATGTAGCAAAATCACCTGTGACAACACAGATGTAGCCCCCAACACTGTACCGGCTGGTAGTGAATTAATGGGTCTGTTCCTGCCATTTCCTGTAACCAGGAAAGACTTCCAGTGGAGGGATTAGGACACCAACTCGATAACAAATCTTTGACTTGCAATGTGTCCTGCCTACAAGATACGCTGGGGTAAATTGTGGGAGTGGCCAACCAATGACTAGTCCAGCTTGAGATCTATGCCATGACACGGAACCCACCCCTGAGAGGGGTGCCTTAGAGAGGTAGGAACCAGAGGCTGATTGGCCAGAGACGTAGGATAGAATCAAATACAAATTGGAAAAAAGTTAATGAAACGATTCCTAATGATATTCTGCTATACTCATCAATGGGTGCCTAGCCCAACTGTCACCAGAGGGGCTTTACCTATCAAGTGATGGAAACAGATGCAGAAGGGTCAAGGATACCACAAAACCAACTAACCTGAGACCATAGGGGCTTACAGAGACTCACATGCCTACCAGGGAGTCTGCATGGGACTGTCCTATGCCCTCCACACATAGGTTATAGTTGTGTAGCTTAATCTTGTGGGACTCCTAACAGTGGGAGCCAGGGCTGTCCCTGACACTGTTGCCTGCCTCTGGGACCCAGTCCTCCTACTGGGTTGCCTCATGTAGCCTTAATAGGAGAGGAGGTGCCTTGACGCACTGCAACTTGATATGCCATTGTTGGTTCATATCCATGGGAGGTCAGCCCTTTTTTGAAGGGAAACAAAGGAGGAGTGGATGAGAAGTTGAGGAGAGGGAAGGTCAGGGCAAGGACAGGGAAGAGAGGTGGAGGGGTGGAACTGAGATCAGGATGTTTATAAAAAAAAAAAAAACATAATTAAAAAAAAATAGAAGGGAGGCCAAGAGTGAGCAGGTAAATCCCTCAACTGCTGTTACACTTGATAGTTTGCAGTGAATATTGGAAACTGTTGGTAATGACTCCCTTATGTTAATGCTCATGTAGATCATGTGACTAAAACATAGTTTAATCACACAGTTATTTATACTATTACAAATCATCAATTCCAATTATATAGGAACCATATTCTAAGATGGATTAATGATGAGTTATAGTAGTAAAAACAAAACCACGTTCAATGTTTTCACTTTGGATGTGTCTTGTAATAATCAGCAGTATGCTATAGGTGAGGGTGTTTGCTTTTCTTCCTGTTATTCAGTGTGACTTTTAAAAATTCTTATTTTTAATTACATGCGTATCTGAAAGTCTGTGTGTGGATATGTGCACTTGTGTTTCGGTGCCCATGGAGGCAGAGGCACCAGGTTCCCCAGGAGCACGTATTATAGGCAGTTATGAGCTGAGCTGCCTGACGTGAGTTCTGGGACCTGAACCCAGGTCGTCTAGAAACACAGTATTTGTCTTAACTTCTGAGCCAGTTAATTTCCAGCCCCTATGGCATGTCTTGATAGCTGGTGTCTTAGATGTGACAAAATGGAGTTTTGTTTTACGTAATTTTTATCCTTAGGCTCTGTAGACATGTTTTGGGGTTACTCTTCTCTTCTCTACTCCCTGAAAACTCAACTTATTTTTTTTTTAAAGGAGGAATCTGTTAACATCTTGTTTAATGATAAGGTTCTATTGACTTACCGGAGTTTAAGCTGCTAGCTAAGCAGAAGGATAACCCTGGTAGTTTCTCTTCTAAAACTTAAAATGGTTTATAAACACCATCACACCACACAGCTATAAGAGAGAATCAAAAGAAACTGTGGCATAGAAGCAAGTACACAGTAAGGGGGCAGGAGAAATGGCTTAGCAGTTAAGAGCACTGGCTGTTCTTCCAGAGGATCTGGGTTCAATTCTCAGCAACCACAAGGCAGCTCACAACTGTCTATAACTCCAGATCTACACAGATCTACATGCAGGCAAAACACAGTACACATAAAATAAATGAAAAAAGCAAGTACACATTAACGGGTCCCTTCAAAATTAAAGAGGTTTTAAACAACATTCCAATTATATTCTTCATTTCCTCTTGGGGTGAATTAAAGCATCAGTTTAAGCCTATCACTGGCTCCTAAATCCATAATTAGGATACTCTTGTCACCTGCCTTTAGCACAGTTGCTTTTTCCAAGTAGGAATTATAGGTAGAGACTTCAAGAAGAACATTTGTGTTGCCTCTGGGGCAGGCATGAGTGTTACCCATGAGAAAATGGGGAGGAATGGAGGGCTTACAAAGCCAAGGGATGCTGGACATCGAAAAGGTTAGTTAGTTCTGGACCTTCCTGGGTGTGAAGCGGACATTGAGGAGCTTGGTTGTGTCCTAGGCAGGTAGAAAGAACCCTCTGGTAAAAGGTCTCACAGTCGGGCGAGTCCCTAAAAGCAAAGGACAGAGAGGGGCAGGGCAAGGATTCCACAGGGGAAATTAGAGGAGTTTATGTAAGAGATCCGCAAGATGGTTCCCAGAAGACTGAGTCACAACTGAGGCAAACCAAAGCCACCTCACTGCGGTAACATGAAACCACAAATAATTCTTACTGCACTGCACTGGTCATTCAGGGCCCGCCTTCCTGCTGAACTGTGGTCTGGCACAAAAAGTCTTTTGAGTGCTATGTGGTAAAGATCATTTGAAGAATGTGGGAAATGAGTTCCAGGAAGCTTAAGGGCTGAGCTTGAAGGGGGAAATCCCCACTTCTCAGCTAGAAGTAAGAGAAATTCTGAGAAGCAGGGCCCTAATGAATAGTTTGGAGGAGGACCTTTGTTTTACAGAAGTTTGGGCACACCTGCATTGTTGTATCTTATCTTTAGGTCTTCCTCTATTAGCTATGTCTTCGATCGTTCATTCATTTATTCATCCATTTATATATTACTCTTCCATTCATTATACAACTGCATGGTACTGCCTTCCATGAGCCAGATTCTATGATAGGTGCTCATAGACCACTCATATACTCCATCATAGTTTTAGAGAATATTTGTAAAACTATAAGTAACAGTGAGTCAAAGGCCCTGAACCTGGAGATCTGAGTGAGGACCAGTGTGGGAGAGACACATTGAGGGCGGCTCTTGCCCTGAGTGAGGGACCCTGAGCTACTGAGGATTTAAACATAGGGCTCACCTACATTGGCAGCTGGGTTTTTGGTGTACTCTCCTTGACCTCTGATGCCATCGAACAACGTCACTTGCCCTTTGTGCCCCAAACCCCTGGGAAAACACCAAGGTTGGCAATGGTTTCTTGATTTTCTACCTCTTTGGGTGTTTGAGTAGGGAGACATGTGTACAGAGGCAATGGCTGGAAGGCAGCCATTGTCCCTGGGGACATGAGCTCACCCAAAGCAAACAGAGATTATAATAACTCTGGAACAAAGCTTATGTCTAAATGTTTGCCAGAATTTTGGAAGTAAAATATTCCTACTATATGAGCCTTACCATATTGTCCATTCAAAGCCAGGAAGAGCAATGCCTGAGACATAGCAAAAGTCAAAGGAAAAAGCTTTCCAGACTTTCCGTGTTGAAAAGAGATGCGGACTAGGATTAACCAGGATTCCTGAGACAGAGAAGGAGGGATAAGAAAATAAACCCAATACATGCTAGATATACTGTGTCAGAGTTCACAGAGATGGACGGGAGGTGTCACTCCGCAGTGGCCCTGTGGGGACATCCGGGGGAGTGTGCCCAAGAAGGAGGGAGGATGTGAAGTTAGCGTGGCGCTACATTTCCTCCATGTCTATAGACTTCAGATCTTTCAGTTATGGAACTTTGGACAAGTTATTCTGTAACTCCAATCCTCAGGTCCATTCTCCAAGAATTGAATATGAGAACAGAATAATTTCAACCTTACAGAGATGTTGCAGGCACCGAATAAGATAAAGGCCTGAGCCTGAGGGACATCACAGAAGTTATTTTTTTACTTTCTCTGAGTCTGCCAGGTTGGGGCTCTCAAACCATGGTAACCAAGGTAGTGGCACCAGTGAGATCTGGATCCTTGTCAGAAATACATTTTTCTTGTAGTCCCAATCTAGACTTACTGAATCAGAAACTTGGGGATGTGTCCCAGCAATCCATATTAATTAAGCTTCAGATGGTTCTGATAAAACTGCCAGACTTAGGAAATGAAGACAGACAGAGGATGCTCAGTTAAGCTGAATTTCAAACAATCAATACACTTATAGTATGAGTGTATCCCAAACATTGGGTGGGGCCTACTTACACAACAGACTCTGTGAAATACAGAGGTCAATGTACCCCAGGTCCTGTCCTGGGGTAGCTCAAGTTTGAGCATCACTGGATGGGTACATCTAGTATGACCCAGCAAATGGATAAAGAGGAAGCCCCAGGAACTCTGATGTCTCTTAAAGGGTAGTATGGTCTAAGTGATGTTGGCACACATGCCTTTAGTCCCAGCACTCAGGAGGCAGGCAGATCTCGTTTGAGGCTAGCCTGGTCTACAGAGTGAGTTACAGAACGGCCAGAGTGACACAAAAAAACCCTGTCTTGAAGAACCTAATCAATAGTTAATAATTAATTAATGGAGGGGAGAGGACAGAGGCAGTAGCAGAGGGCCAGTTTCCAGTTCCGGATATTTTGGCCATGACTTGACCTTTAACAAAGAAAGCACTTATGTGACATTAGCTGAAGATGTTTTCCTTTTGAGCTCTGACAATCTTGTTCCTGAAAAGAAAACTCATAGTGTCTTTGAGATATTGAAGAGTAGCCTGTAAAAACACAGGCTGGTGACAGTGACGGCGACTTCTTCACAGTGGCATGTCTTTGTAGGGAAAACTTTCTCAGAGATCTCTCACATCTGGCACCTCACATCTGGCAGCACCTTATGAGGTAGACCGAGAATCTCTCCCACCCCCACCTTTTCTTTTTTGCAGCCCAGGCTAGCTACAGACTTCTTTGATAGCTGTGGCTGGTCTTGAACATCTCTCCTTCCACCTCCCCCACCCACTTCACAAGTGATGAGAAGACAGGCAAATTCCACCCCACCCACTGGCTAAGAGGGACTCTTACTCTTGGTTTAGAGTAGAGGAAGTTGAAGCTCAAAGCATTAAAGCAGCCGGCTTCAGGTCACGTAACTTGTTATGTCAAAGGCGTGATTAGAACCAGGTCTGAGGAAGGGAGGGAGCACATGCGTCTAACCGTACTGTGAAGCATCTGCGGGTGCAGGCCCCGGGTTCATGGGCTGCTGCTTCCCTTAGGTCCTGGAGATATAGATACAGTCAGTGTGTGGTTTGAATTACTTTTTTTTGGTGACATAGTATTGTTTTCATTTTAAAAACAACAAGGTTGGGTGTGCTCACCTCCGGGCTCTAATGGCTGCCACTGGAGTCCAATCTCTTTTTTACTTCTCATCATGGAAAATGTGATTGTAGTTAGCAGTCAGTGGCCTTCACCGCATCAAATTCATTTATTTGTTTAGTCATTTAGTGTGTGCCTGTGTGTGTATTTGCTCTCATGCACACAGCATGGCATGCATGTGGAAGTCAGGGGGCAACATGTGGGAACTGGTATATTTCCTCCCTCCATTTTGGGTTCTGCCTGTTGCCAGGTTGTCAAATGTGGCAGTGAACTCCCTTACCTGGTGAACCGTCTCACTGGCCCTTGGTGACATTTTCATACAAATGTACTTACCTGCCAGTTTTGCTCTCAGCCTTCGGGCTCTTCCGGTGTGTCTGAGAGCTCTGGAGGTTTTAAAGTCTTGTATTCTGATTATGAAATTTTGTAAAGCCATTGTAAAAAATCAGAAAAGTCTAAAACGTCAAAATAAATTTGTACTCTGTTTCCTTTCCTGAATCTGTATATACTTACCTCTATATCTTTATTTCTATCTTTATCTTTGTCTATATCTATATCTGTTTATATCATCTATATGCCTACATCTATATCTGTATTAGTTTATGTATACACATGTGCACATGTGCACTTTAACGCCTTGAGGATCATGTTGCACATTAGTTTATGTATACACATGCGCACATGTGCACTTTAACGCCTTGAGGATCATGTTGCACATTAGTTTATGTATACACATGCGCACATGTGCACTTTAACGCCTTGAGGATCATGTTGCAGATAGGCTAATATGAAGCTGTTTTGGGGTTATTTTGAAACAAGATCTCTTGTACCCCTTGCTGGCTTTCCACACTGTCTAGCTGACTCTCGGCCCTCCTGCCTTCCCCGTGACGGGCTGGATTACAGGGGCACGCCACCATGCCCATCTCCAGGGGCTGGGATTACAGGGGCACGCCACCATGCCCATCTCCCGTTTGATTTATTGAGACAAGGGTCTGATACGGCTTACCTGACCTGGCACTCACTATGCGCCGCTTGTGACAATCTTCCCAGCCCAGTACCCTGAGATCTGATACTGTAGGCACTGTTACCACACCTGTCTGTATGCTACTTTATCTTACATTTTATATCATGACTATCACCCATGTTATACAAAATTTCCAAAGCTTAATTTAATGGCTATGTAATAGTCCTTCATAAGTTTGAATCTTAGTTTATCAAACTGCTTTCCTACAGCACTGTAGCTGGAACCACGTTTTCTGGTTTGTTTCTGTTATAAGTTACACAATGGTAAATGTCCTAATGATACCTTACTGTCTGCATCTCTCATAGTGTTTTCCAGGCAGAGGTAAAAACAACAACAACAAACCCTATAGCATCCATATCCATGACCACCCGGATGGTATAGTAGAAGGAGTTCCATTTTTATTCCTAAACTAGAAATACCACAAATATAAGACAGACTCTTACCACTTGTGAACAACAACTATCAACACTGAAGTGCTTTTGTCCGCTTGATAGAATATAACCAAAACACTAGGTAGATGGCTCGGTGGGTAAATGCCTGCTGTGCAAGGGTGCTGGCTAATGTTATGTCAGCTAGGAACAAGCCAGAGTTATCTGAACAGAGGGAACCTCAACTGAGAAAATGCCTCCATACGATCTGGCTGTACACAAACTGTAGGACATTTCCTTAATTAATAATTGATGGGGGACGGCCCAGTCCATTGTGGGTGGTACCATCCCTGGGTTGTCAGTCCTCAGTTCTATAAGAAATAGGCCCAGCAAGCCATGGGGAGCAAGCAGTTGGCAGCACCCTCCATGGCCTCCGCATCAGCTCCTGCCTCCAGGTTCCTGCCCGGCTTGAGTTCCTGTCCCAGCTTCCCTCAAGGATGGGCTGTGCTATAGAAGTGTAATCCAGACAACCCTCTCCTCCCCAACTTGCTTCTGGTTCTTATGTTTCCTCATATCAATAGAAGCTCTAATTAGGACAGCGAGTATGAGGGCCTGAGTTCAGATCCCTAGCACCCGTGTAAAATCTGTCACACATTTCACTCCTATAGACCTGGCACTAGGGGTAGGGTGTGGGCTAGAGATAGGCAGATCCCTGGAGGTCAGTCACTGGCCAGACAGCCTGATCATGTGATCTCCTTTGGTTAACTCTTTTTGTCTTTATTTTTTTTTTTTTTGTATTTTTTTTTTAATTTATTTCTTCTTTGGGGCTGGGCTTTGAATTTGCACCAGTGCTGAAGAGACCCTCCTGTTAGCTCCCTGGCAAACACTCTCTTCCCTGCTGCCTTTGGATAAAGACGCAGAACTGTCAGCTCCTTTGTCAGCATTGTGTCTGCCTGCATGCTGTAATGAAAATGGACTAAACCTCTGAAAGTGTAAGCCAGCCCCAATTAAATGTTTGCCTTGATAAGAGTTGCTTTGAGCCGGGCGGTGGTGGCGCAAGCCTTTAATCCCAGCACTTGGGAGGCAGAGGCAGATGGATTTCTGAGTTCGAGGCCAGCCTGGTCTACAGAGTGAATTCCAGGACAGCCGGGGCTACAGAGAAACTCTGTCTCAAAAAAACAAAAACAAACAAACAAACAAACAAACAAAAAGAGTTGCTTTGGTCATGAAATCTATTCCTAGCAATGGAAACGCTAAGACAGAAACCCTGCGAGTGTATTTAATATGGTGAAGCCTTTGCACAGTTCTATAGTCATCACCATCATGTGAGAATTTGTATTGGGTAGAAACATTGTGAATCTATTTAGTATGGAGAAGCTTTTTCACACCTCTATAGTCTCCATCACTGTAAAACTATTCATACTGGAGAGAAATGTTATGAATGTCAGCAATGTGGTAAAGCCTTTATATTGTTGGCTCCATCGAGGTTCAACACAACTCAAACACCAGGACAATGCAAAGGATAAGAATTTATTGGAATAAAGTCACTACTGATCAATGAGGGCCACAAAAATATACTCAGAAGTTTATCTTCAAAGCCCTACCCCCACCACCACCTTGAGCCAGAAAATTATATAGCTTTGAAACATGAAAACCACAAAGTCCTGTGCCAAGTCACAGCTATATTTTCTCCCCAGTCATGATTTTTTTCTGTTGAATGAGTCAATAAATGGTGATTGTTTAAAAAACTATTTCTTTTTATCTTTTTACGTTCATTGGTGTTTTACCTGCATATATGCCTGTGTGAGGGTGTCAGTCCCCTGGAATTGAATTACAGTCATAAGCTGTGTGTGGGTGTTGAGATTCAAACTCAAGTCCTCTGGAAGAGTACTCAGTGCTCTTAATTGATGAGCCATCTCTCAGTCCTCTTTTGTTCACATGAGACAACATGTCACTCACTATATAACTAGACTGGTTTAGAACTGCAGCCTAAGGTAGTCTGGGAGCATCTGCTTCTTTGAGTATTGGGATTTCGGTCATTCTCTGTGGTATTCAATCTGGGAATCCTTGAGTCCCAACCTTGAGGAGTTAAATTATTTGAAGAAGGATTCCCCACAGGCTGCTGAGTCACTTCAGATTTCCACTGGAAATGTCTAATAATTTGCCTGTGACCCGAAACCAACTTTGAAATCTTAACTCTAGTTTAGCGGCTCTGGGGTTTCAGAGGTGGGATGGTCCAAGCTTCTTTTAGACCACGTGCTATAGTCTGACATGTGACTGAAGTGAGTGTCTCCCATTGGGCGGGATAAATGCATGGTTACAGATCTCACCTCTGGAACTCATGGTTATAACTCTGCATATAGAGGACACGAGTTTGGAGGGAGCTTTTTTTTTTTTTCACCCCAACCTTGTCCACTTGACTTTAGCACTCTGTGTAGCTAGAGTCTACTCCCCAGTTGATCTCAAAACAAGGCTGAGATGTGATGGCTTTGAACATGCCCAAGGCAGGCACCACACATCTCATTGTGGGTGAAAATCAGCTGGAGGGATTTATTGCTCTAATTCAGTAAGTCTGGGTGGTAACTGAGACACTGCAGTTCTTAGAAGTCCCAGTCAGCTGATGAACCTGCAACAGACTCTGAGGAGTTCTGGTTCTAGGAGTCCATCTCCAGGGCTGAGTTAGGCATTGAGGGCATGGTCATTAAACTATGTCTGGTTTTGATCCTGGAGACAGGTGCAGTCCCATTACTTTCCAACTCTAATATTAACAGCAGGTGAATGCTGAATGAGTTCCCTTTGGGTGTAAGTGGGTTTCCCTTAAAAAAGAGGGTGGGGGAGCTCACAGGAAACCATTCAGTTTGTGCCAAACCCCAGAGGGACTGAAGTGCAAGTTTTAATGGTAGAGTCACTGTACTATGGAAAACTGAATTGGTCTTATCAGGAATCTAAATTGCAGCGAGAGTCAAGCTGTCCTTGGTAAATGGTCCAAACGACAGAGGGGCAGTTCTTCCCTTAGTGATGGGAATTGGAGGGACTGGGACTTCTGCCAAGGAGTGAATACTGAGAGGTAGGGTTGAAAGCCTTGGTGCGACCAGAGTTGTTTTTTGCTAAGATCTCTTTTCCTGGCTTGCAGATGCTGTGTCTTCATATGGCCTCGTTTTGTACGTGCACGGGGCTGGGGGCTGCGGAGGGGAGAGTAAAAGATCTCTGGTGTCTTCTCTTCCTTTTGTAAGGACATCAATCTTATCACCAGGCTCCACCTGCACACTCCATTTAACCTGATAAGCTTCACAGTAATCCTGTCTCCAGATAAAGTCATCCAGGACTTTAGGCCTTGAGATAGAAATTGTCTTTAAGGGTGGTCAAGTAGCTGTCCTCTGGGGGCGAGACAGGAGGAAATGGATACTAACTAGGGGTAACTCCATGGCAGTCATTGGTGAGCCATCATCTCAGTTCCTGAATAACTCTGCCGAGGAAGTGGGGCTCTTGAGTGTTATAAGTACCAAATGGTAAGAGAACAAGCATTCCAAGTGCAAATGTGAAGCTCAAGCAAATTCGTGCTAGAGAAAATTTGCCTTGAGATCATAGGGATTCATTGCTAGGCACAGAGCTTACTGGAAGACTGCTTAGTAGGCCCGTGGGAGCTGGCGGGAGAGAGGACCCAGGAAACTGTCTATGACCACGGTAGAGCTGTGCTTTGCAGAAGTGACTGAACATGTGGGTGGGTGGGGGTGACTTATGGGAGGGAAAGAACTGAAATGATATAGGAAAGTATTATAAAGGCTGGTGAGATGGCTCAGTGGGTAGAGCCACCTGCTGCCAAGCCTGAAGACATGAGTTTAATTCCTGGGAGCTACATAGTGGAAGAAGAAAACTGTTTCCTGCAAGGCGTGCTTTGGCCTTCCTGGGCACATCACAGCGCCCCCGATGATGTGCGTACACGCTCATACATTCCCCTCCCCACCCCACCACCACATGTTGCATAGTCCTGTTGGGAGACAATGGTAGATAGCCAAGAGTGATATAGAAAGTGCTAAACGGAGCCCGACGCTAACTGGCCTCATCGCTGAGCTGACAGGTGGACCTCGTATCTCTCCATCTCTTGGTTACCACTGCCACCGAAGTGGGCTTGAGTTCCTTTGAGTAGAGAGGAGAACTCCACTTAAAACTTCAGGGCTTCTGGCTTCAGCAATGGGATTGGGAGCACTGTTTAGGCTCTGTCTGTGTTTATAATGGTGACATGGAAAAACTACTGAGGGATGCCAAGCATGAGTCTGGATGAAGTAGCTCCAAGAGTTCTCACTGTGACAGCCCACCTAACTCCCGGACACCACAAGCCGTCAGCAGAGCGGAAACAGACACCCATACAATTGGAAATAAAAAGAACACTCTTGAGGATGATTATACTGAGAGAAGAAGAGAAGTTGAAAATGTCGAATAAAAACTCAGATCGGATATGGGGTTGGTCAAGTCATCCCTTGAAGGTGTTTTCTTTTTTAAAATACCAGAAGCCCATGGTTACTCTCTGTGCGAGGAACAAGAGTTATGAAGAAGAGGTGGACGTCATCTCCACAGACTTTCTGAAGGTTTCCTTCAGTCTCTGTTGCCAGCTCATCCTCTGGCCTTTGGATTAGGGATCCACATTGGAAGGCGTCTTGCAGCACCTTTGGTGAAGAATTGGATCTGACTTTTGTCCTCTCTAAGGATTCGTGTCTGATAGATAACTGAAGAGCTAGCATGATCCCTGGGTGTCTGCACTGCATGTGTTTGTTTTCTCTATAGTGGCAGCATTCCTGACTTAGTGAGACAGAATAGACTCTAAAATCATGACCTGTAATTATACCTATGGGATCAATTAATAAGCATGTAAGACTGATGATGCCTGTTGTAGCATTTATTGGTAAATTTTCTTTGAATATTAGGTATAAATAGTGTAAGTAGTTTTAGTAAAGTAGCAACGATGTATTTAAAAATGATCTGTAATTATAACTCAATTAAGACACTTTACACTTCAAAAGAAGTAGAACGTGATATTAAAATCACTAAAGGGTTTGACCAAAAGGAATATTGTGACCTTGCAATCCTATTACATAATAGAAAATGCTACATGGTTAATTAAACAGGTGCAGGTTATCTGTAAAGACCTCTTGCTATGCGAATTAAGTAGCAGGTAGGGGCTAAGGTTACCCACAAACCCCACTGAGTGGTCCCCCATTACTTTATGGATGAGGATTACAGCCTGGCGGGCAGCCGCTAGCCTTAGGTGTTAGTTTTGCTGAGGGTCCCTTTATCCTTCTTCTGGATTTAACCCCATTGTTTGTGCTTAAAGTTTGTGTGCTTTAAAACCAAGCTGTATTGTAAGCAAATCTGTCTACTTTAAAAGACTAGAAATGGAAAAAAAAATTTGCCAAATTAAAAAAAAAAAAAAAGTACTAGCTGTCAGTAACATGGTAAAGAAGGTCAGAGCTTTGTAGAGGATTGGGCACATGCTGTGGGGTGAGGGTGGGTGGAGTCAAGTCTAGAAAGAACCCAAAATGGTGTTCCTTACATAATGGACCTAGCCTGTTCCCAGCAAAACTCTCCTGACTTTATTTCATGTTTCTCAGATCACAGTGAGGAGAGGGCATCTGGACAGCCTGAGGTGTGGGGGGATGTTGGAGAAATCTCTTGAATTTAAGAGTAGGGTACCTCGTTTAGTAACTTCTGATAATTAAGCCTTCAGTTGCACAGCACCAGGCTTAATAATTATTCAGGGGAGATGTTATGAATGAGCACGTGACAGTTCAGGATCAGGGATGGGGTAATTCAAGCGTTTTCTTGGAGCAATTTTTTTCTTTTTTTTGGAAAAAAAAATCTGATTTGGACCATTTTAAAGGATCTTAAAAGGAGGGGAATCTGGTTAAAGTTGGATTATTATCTTCATCAACCTTTGATCAGAAAGAGGTGGCTATTTTAAAAAATATAACCCCTTGGATTCATTTGTAAAATTATTTCTTTTATTTACTTTTCAAAAACAGTTTCTCTTTTTTTAAAAAAAAAGATTTATTTTTTTTTTTATATGTACATACACTGTAGCTGTTTTCAGACACACAGAAGAGGGCATTGGATCCCATTACAGATGGTTGTGAGCCACCATGAGGTTGCTGGGATTTGAACTCAGGACCTCTGGAAGAGCAGTCAGTGCTTTTAACCACTGAGCCATCTCTCCAGCCCTTCTTTTATTTTTTGAGATTATAATTTAGTTACATTATTTCCAGCTTCCCTCCAAACACTCCCATGCTCTTTATCAAATTTATGATCTTTTTTCATTAATTGTGGTTACACGCATGTATGTATGTATGTACATGTATGTTCCCTGCCTAGTCATGCTTGAGAAGTGACCTTCACATAGTCAGCCTTGATTACCCTTTCCCTCATCAACCCCGCCCACAAAGGCTGCCTGCTTTGTTTTTAAACCATCACTGTCCCTGCCCACCCTTGCAGGCCACAAGCTGATCTGCGCCTCAGCTAGGCCCAGCCATGTCCTTATCCACATGCAGAGATGGCCTCTTACCTGTTACATCTTTTTTTTTTCACCCCAATATTATACTCCCTGCACAATTTAGAATAGTTCTTAAAAGCAAATTAATTTTTTTGTTTTGTTTTGTTTTCTTCATAAAATCCTGTCATTTTTGGAACGGAATCTACTCCTGTCTGGGCCACAGCGCAGCCCCTCCAGCCCCTCACGTTGCCCTCTGCTGTTCATCGCCCTCTGGCCACTCTGGTCCGTCTGCCTTACTGCGCACTCATGCCCCCTAGAACGCTATACTCTGGTGCTCTCAGTCTGACCTCTGCATGGTGACCATCACTATCAAGTCTCCATGCTGTGCTGCTTCCTACAGATGGGGTTTCTTGGCTCCTCCCTGTGGCCGCTGTGTCCTGCTTGGTGTTACCTCCTCTGGCTTGTTTCTTTGGTGTTGCCTATGCCTGCTGTTTTGAGGTTCAAGTGTATTGTGAGCAGAGGTTTTGTCTGTGTAATTAGTGGCTTGATCCCCTTGTCTAGAGCAAGACTACACATTCAGTAGGAGCTACATTGACATTGGCTAGGACAGTGAATGAATGAACTTTCACCCCTGTCCCTTCCTGACCCTGTGGCATCACTTCTATCTGGGCTTTCGAGAACCTCCCTCTGCTTTGGTAGCATTTGTCCCCAAGCACTGGCTGCCCCATGCTGGAGATGTGGGCTGGTAGTTGGAGACATTAGAGTAGTTTCTTGGAGTATCTTCCTGTTTTGGTAATGTATATTTTGTTCCAGATTTAGAGACATTAGGAGAATATCTCATTTCATCTAATTAGTAAAAATGGAATAAAATCCAGATACCCTCCCAAGCTAGCATGGTTCATCCTTTGGAGTGTAGGTTACTGTGAAAGATTACTGATATACACATTATCTTTTACAGTAGTCAATACATTACAGGACATTTTCAACACGTAATTATAAAAGGCTAGAAGACTCCGCCCAGCTATAGGGTGATGCACTTTTGAGGCAGGCTGGTGCCTTAGCTTCTGCTCTGCTTCCATGACGAACACCACAACCGAAGCAATGCAGAAGTAAAGCTTTATTTGGGTTTATGGTTTCAGCAGATCGGAGTCTGTGATGACAGAGGGAGTAGGAAGCAGGAACTGGACAGGATCTGATCCGAGGACAGGAGCTGATGGCTCATGTCTTACACCACAGCCACAAAGCAGAGTGCACACTGGGAATAGAGAGAATGTAAACTCAGAGTGATGGCTTCCTCCAGGAAGGCCACCCTGCTAAACACTCCTAGTCAGTGCTGCCAGCGAGGGGCCAAGGTTTTAAATATCTGGGTCTATGGAGGCTGTTCCCAGTAAGTTAACTGTATCAAATGTGTCCAACTAATGGCTTCATTAGAACGTGGCTTCGTTAGAACTTAAGGGGTACAAGATCCTTTTCCTGTGTCAGTTGACTTTCTTTTCCTTTTTCTTTCTTTCTTTTTAAAAAAGATTTATTTATTTAATGTACGAGTGCTCTATCTGCATTACACGTGGGTACCAGAAGAGGGCATCGGATCCCATTACAGATGGTTGTGAAGCTACTATGTGGCTGCTGGGAATTGAACTCAGCTCCTCTGGAAGAGCAATCCATGTTCCTAACTGCTGAGCCATCTCTGCAGCCCCTCCCTCCCATCCCTCCTTCCCTTTCTTTCTTTTTTTCTCTCTCTCTTTCTTCTTCTCTCTCTCTTTCTTTCTTTCTTTCTTTCTTTTTTCTTCCCTTCTTTGTTTCTTCTTTCTTTCAAAAATAAATTAACATTCTTTTAAAACTAAAAAAAAAATTTAATTATGTGTGTGTGTGGGACTGCACATATTGTGTGTCTGCAGAATAAAGAAGACATAGGATCCTCTGGAACTGGATGCTTATAAGTTGCCAGTGTGGGTGCTGGGAACTGAACTCTGGTCCCCTGCAGAAGCAGCCTGTGTTCTCAATTGCCATCTCTCTAGATCCTTGGTTGATGTTTTCTTCTTTGATTTCCATTCACAGACCTGCTTTCAATTTCGCTGTCCTATCCCCTGTTCTTGGAGTCCTAACATCCACTCTTCTAATCTGTTTTCTAACCTCCTGTCAGATATGTATGTGTGTTCTTGAAATGTGCAGTGGTTTATGTGTGTTCCTAGGGCATCTCCAGGACCTTTGTGGAAAAAAAAATCACCATGTGATGTGCATTAGAGAGCAGTCGTCATTAGTATTATCTTGTGTTATTTGTGAGTGTATAAAACCCAAGCAGTTAGTGGCTAGAAACCACCAGCTCTCCTGTCCTTCTTGACAAGGTCCCCGAGGCTCAGAGGCTTCTAAGTGATTCCCACAGAAACATTGCCTGCACTCACAGAGTCTGTATTAGACAAGGCCCCCTGCATAGCCATCTAGTCTGACCTGGGATAGGAAGGTGAAAGGCTCAACCTTGCTCTCAAGCCGACAGGCTCACAGGAGACTCAAGAGCATCCTGGTGGCCCTGGGACAGTTTGGAATCTGGTTCAAAAAAGACACACGCAAAAGACACACACACACACACACACACACACACACACACACACACACACACACACACACACACACACGGGCGAGCTGACTTGCAGACTCGTCTCGTGGTTCCTCCACGTTTCTCTTTGTGTTTGTATCATTTCCCAAGTGCCCTTGCCTGCTTTGGGAATTGGTCCAGCAAATTTCAACAGCCAAGTTCTCAGCTGGCCTCTGATTGCTCACATCCCTTCATTTGGCTAACATGTCTCTTCTTGTGTTGGCCCAGCCTCCTGAGAGTCCTCCTTATCTAACTGTATTATTTATCTGTTTATTTATTTATTTACTTATTTATTTGTTGTTTCCAGATTGGAGCCTCTCTCTTTGCCAGTAACATTGGAAGTGGTCACTTTGTGGGGCTGGCGGGCACGGGAGCAGCTGCAGGCATTGCCATGGGTGGCTTCGAATGGAACGTGAGTAGCATTTGGGCCACTGTGTCCTTGGGGTAGAAGGAGCTGGTATCGGCCCCCTTTTCATTACTAAAATGAAATGTTGGAGGCAGGTTAACTTTATAAAGAAAGGATTCTTGTGTAGTCAGTGGGGTTGAAGGCTGACATTTGAGCAACACTGTAGAGACTCTTGTGAGGCTCCCTCTGAGCTGGGTGGATGGCAAATGATGGAGGGAGCATCTAAGAGAGGAGAGCGCATCACCCAAAGCAGGAAGATGGTGTAGATAGAACCAAAACTGGCTTTTGTGACACCCCACCCCCACCCCCAGAAGTCCCACTCGAATGACACCAGTCACTCTGTGAGCTGTGCTCACAAGGACCGCAGGCCTTCCTTGGGCACTCTGCTACCTCATGAACTGGTCCACCTCTACCACTTCCTCCTTAAGGACTAAGCTTCGTGATTATAGCAGGCTTTAAAAAAAAACGGCCAGTTCAGAGAATCTTGAGGCATCAAGGCAGCCTCAGAACCACACTGGGCACAGATGGGGGGATTCTGACTCCAGGAGTTGGCATCTGAGCAGGATAAGCAGGCAGGGTGGGGGGGCCTAGTCACAGGATTCCCCCTCTTTTCCATTAGTCCTAAAAGAGGAGGTCTCATCTAGCAATGCTGGAGGTTGGGAAATACTACTGTCCCTCCCTCTCCCTCCTCCCTTTTTCCTCTCTCTGCCCTTTCCTCCCTCCCTCCCTCCCTTCCCCCTCTCTTCCTTCATCTTCCTTCCCTCATTTCTTCCTTCCTTCCCCCTCCTCCCTCTTTCTCTTGTCTTTCTTCCCTCTCTTCCTTCCTTCCTCTCTCCATCCCCTCCTTTTGCCTTCTCCCCCTTCCTTTCCTTATTCTCTGAATGGTACTTTGTTCCTCGTTTACCAGGGGTGAGATAAAAGAGAGCTCTGAACTCTAACTGGGGTCTGGGCTGTGCCGATAGGCAGCATCCTGAATTTTCTTCCACTGTTGCTCATATGCTTTTGCTGTGTGCCAAACAAGTACTCTAGGAAATTGTCCTTAGGAAGGAAGGAAAGAAAGAGGCAGGGGATTTTTCTATAGCAGTTGGGGGTCTCTTGAGAGAGGCAGAGATGGGCTAAGGTTTCTTCTAATCTGAATTTACCTGTTTTGGCTGTAGGCCTTGATTTTGGTGGTCGTGCTGGGCTGGATATTTGTCCCTATTTACATCAAGGCTGGGGTAAGTAGCCGCCATTCCTTAATCTTCTCTTGTCAGCAAATACGCATGTGTGAACTTGATCCTCTTGGAGACCAGGGGACTTGATGGCATAAATGATAGAGACTAATCCTGGTGAGTCTGCTTTCATTCTCAGATTTCAAAACAGCTCCTGATTGCCTGCAGGGGCATCCAACATCCCCTGGCTCCACTCAGTCCAGATTCATTACACTTCCATCTAGGCAGGTCCCTAAGTGACCCCTCTCCTTAATTCCGATTCCCCTGAAAGATCCTGCACGGTCTCTGGGCGTGTTCTTACCTGGCACTGCTATGCTCTGGATACACAGCTCTTTCGTCCTCCCTGGAAGGGAAACGATTGAGAAAAGCAACTCTCTCCCCTTCATTTATGAGCAACTTCACCTCCTGTTTCTGAGCATACAGCTGATCAAACATAGTTGACCTCACCTCTTTAATGACATATATTAGCACCTCTGACATATAAGTGTGTTCACTGGAAGCTAAAGGTGGCATAGGGCAGATTCTGCAGGCTACCTCTTCTGCAGGCTCACTGATAGCTGGTGACACGTTGGTCCCAGAAGACAGCAGGCTAAGGGTCTGGGAGCAAAACAGGAAGTATGGTTGAAATTTGCAGAAGGGAACTAGCAGAATGTTTGAGAAGGCCTGCAAGGTGACTGTCATATTCAACCTGGACAACTTTTCAGTGCATTGGTTAGAGGCTACCATTGTCTTATTTACAGTAGGTGCAATAAATATAAACACACACACACACACACACACACACACACACAAACATAGGCACACAGAGAGTCAGACACACAAACACAAATGTGTGTATGCATGCATCCGTCTTCCCCAGGGCAAGCGTCTGCCTCCTTAGTTATGTCCAGTCATCTGTTTATTAGAAAGCATGTGCTGATTTGGCACTTTTGATGTGTTGGCCTCCCTACTTCTACTGCACAGGGTTTGTGGAATTGAAATAAGCAAATGGCATCCGGCTACTGTGTGGACTGCCTGGGCTAATAGGGGTTGGCTATGTGTGTGTGTGTGTGTGTGTGTGTGTGTGTGTGTGTGTGTGTGTGTTTTGCTATGAATTCCTGACCACAGTTCCAAGGAGGCTCTGACACCAGAATGGATCTCATTTGCTCTGGGCTTTCTGTTCACTTTGGCTCCATTTCATCCCATTCAGGTGGTGACGATGCCGGAGTATCTGCGGAAGCGGTTTGGAGGCAAGCGGATCCAGATCTACCTTTCTATTCTGTCCCTGCTCCTCTACATCTTTACAAAGATCTCTGTAAGTGCAACACCAGCGGCAGAGGGGCGGGAAGGAGGAGGGGAGGCTCGCCATTGGCTCATCTTCCGGGGGTGGGGCTCCGGAAGGGAGGCTCGCCATTGGCTCATTTTCTCACTGTCCCGACTGTGCTATTCCACCAAGAAGCGACTCTAAATTTCTATGGATTTTGTGCTTTAAGCCTTCTAGATTCTTAGGGGAAAGTTTTATATTATGCACCAAGGGGCCTGTGGAGCTCAGTGGGACTCCTTGTCCTCCACGGTGGTGCAAGTTGAAAATATAACAGGCAGAAGTTGCTCGGAAGAGAAGATTAAAGAGGGGTTGAGATGCCATCTGAGTTGTTATTCTCTCCACTGGGCATATCCAAAGGAAATGGAAGCAGCATGTATAAGAAATACCAAATGTCCATTAGAGGCTGGTTTACAACAGTCAAGATATAGAGTCAACAAAAGTTCTCTTTAGCAAGTTAATAGGTGGACACTGTTCAGCCTTAGAAAGAACTCTCATCATTTGGTGAACCTGAAGGCCCATTACGTTAAATGAAATAAACAAGCACAGAAAGACAGAGGCCCACTCACTTATATGTGGATTTTAAAAGTTAAACCTCTAGAAATATACTTTTACATGTTTTTTTAATTTAAAATTTATGAGTATGGTTGTTCTGCCTTTCTGACTCCTGCCGTGTGTGTGTGTGTGTGTGTGTGTGTGTGTGTGTGTGTGTGCGCGTGCGCGCGCTTGCTCGCACTTGAATGCTGCCCCATCATTTGATCCCCTGGAATTGGAGTTACAGATAGTTGAGAGGTGCCATGCAGGTAAAGGTAATTGAAACCAGGTCCTCTGGATGAGCAGCCAGTGCATACCACAATTATTTTTTCTCTATTATATTTTCTCTATTATATTTTCTAGCCTGGCATTCGTGCAAAAACTTAAGAAATTGTTTGTCTTATTGTTCAGTATAAAAATTCTTTACACTACTCCAGACTCCAGACCCTTCTCAGATGTATAACTTGCAAGCATTTTCTCCCATGAGTATACTATCTTTTCCCTTTCTGGACGGTATTCTGTAATGTACAGAGGTTTAACACTTTGGCAGAATTATCTATTTTGCATTCGCTCCTCATGCTTTTGGTGATATGTCTTAGAATTTGCTGTAAAAGTCAAGAGAATGAAGATTTATTTCCATATTTTCTATTAAAAGTTAAATAAAATTGAATGCATGTGTTTGTATGAATGTGTGTGTTGAATATGTGTGTTTGTGTGTGAATTGTGTGTGTATGAATATGTGTGTGTTTGTATGTGAATGTGTGTGTGTGTGAATGTGAGTGTGTGTGAATGTGTGTATGTGTGTGTTTGTGTATGAATGTGTGTGTGTGTGAATGTGTGTGTGTGTTTGTGTATGAATGTGTGTGTGTGTGTGTGAATGTGTGTGTGTACACCCTGACATGCATGGAGAACAGAAATCAATGTTGGTTTGTTTCTTTGTTTGTTTGTTTGTTTTATTTTTTGAGGCTGAGTTTTTCTATGTAACAGTGCTAGCTGTCCTGGTATTAACTCTGTAGACCAGACTGGCCTCAAATTCACAAAGATCCCGCCCATCTCTGCTTCCCGAGAGTCACCACTGCCCAGAAAATGTCTTTTTATATTGCTTCCCACCTCAGTTTTTTGAGACAAGGTCTCTCAACAAATGGAGAACTCGCCACTCAGCTAGACTGACTACCCATGAGTCCCTGGGACCTGCTTGTCTCCAACCCCTGCACTGGGGCTATAAACACAAGCCATGTCTACCTTTTACCTGAGGCCGAGGGATTTGAATCAAGGTTCTTGTCTATGCACAGCAAGCACATTTATTTCCGGAGCCTGCTCCCAGCCTTCCTCTTAAGTGTTATCTTTTATTTTCTGGGGTTTGATCTATTTTGAGTTGAACTGTGTATGGTATGAGGCAGGGTCCATGCATTCCTTTGTATGTGGACACTCAGTTCTCCCAGCAGTTTCCCTATGAAAGATTTTGAACCTTTCACCGATGAAGCTCATAAGACTGTGCCTTAGGAGTTAGGGCTAACAACCAGAGTTGTACCCATCTTTACACCGATCCCTGACACACATGAATGATGCCCAAAGCCGGGAGAGGTTTGATTTTTGCCTCCTTGTTCCTTTTCTCTCTTCCAGGTTTAGTTTTTAGTTACAAAGTGCTAGGGGTGTTGAAGATATCAGGGGGAGCTTCATAAGGGAGGGAAGGCACCAATTAAGAAGAGAAGAATGGGTGTAAGCAACGGGGTCGGGAGACACCCTAAAAGGAATAGAATGCTCAAAGGGAGTCTTTGTGTTGTTGCAAGCCAAGAGTGCATGGGAAAGGGAACCGACCTCCTTTTTGGAGGTCAGCATTCCCAAGCTCACAGTTCAAGCTGGTCAAAGTCTATTGGCTGCAGTTGTCATGGTACAGGGACTCTTTGCCCTTAGACTGGTGTAGGGGCAGTCACATAAGTAAACTAGTGCCAGCCCTGTTTTTTTTTTTTTTTTTTTTTTTTTTCCTGCCCACCTTATCACCTCTCTCACCTTCTGGTTACTGATTAAACTTCCTAGAACTTAGAGCCCCCAGGTAGCCAGCGACCAGCCCCTTGCAGCCCAGCAGGAATGAAAGGGTTTGGTCTCAGGCTGCCACCTTTTCCCACAATTTACAATTGAATCGTATACAGTTTCAGGCTGATCCCTGAGTGTGATTTCTGAGCTTCCTTGCTGGAGGCTCCAACTAATATAATACTTGTTTCACTCATTGATTGGACATCGATCCAAAAGTTGTCCTGAAAAGCACACAGGAGGATGTCTTGTGCTGCTCCAGTTCCCACGAGGGGCTTTGCCCACTCTGCCTCTGGGTCTCATCAGAGTCTGGCAGGGTTGGGGAGATGGCTCAGTGCGTAAAAGCACTAGCCTGGAGCCCTGTTCAGGAAGAGAAACGAGAAGGATCCTGCCTCAGCAAGTTGGAAGGCGGGAATCGACTTGGAAAGTTTTCCTCTGATTTCCATGTGTGAGTGCATTACATGGACATGCATCACAGACACGCACACATGTTCACACACATACAATCACACAGCTGGTATACAGACACACAACCATCAAACACTGTCACTAAAAGCTGTCTAGGTTCAAAGCTTGTCTCACATTCTGTCCCCTGCTTAGGTCAGATGAAGCCACAAGAAGAGGGAAAGGGATAGAGTCTGATTCTGTGTCCTAGGCTCAAAGTTACAGATGGGCAAACTGTACACAGAGTGGACAGGCTTTATGAGGTCCCACAAGAACAGAACTGGAATAAGAGGTGGGTTTCCTGGCACGCAAATCTTTGACCTGATGTCCTTCCTCTATATGAAACTTTCATTGCTCTAGAGATTAGGTCAAAACTCAGACTGCAGGAAAAATGGAGAGGTCTCCTAGGGCACAGTGTAACAAGAGAACGTCTGAGAAAGGCTCTGGGCAGATCGTGTGGATCAAGCATCTACGTCAGAGTGGGTTCGTGATGATGGTGAAGGAAGGGCGTGTGTGCAGGAAAGCAAGAACTTGTCTCTATAAATTTGGTTAGCTTTATGTTCACTTTGGGTCATATGATGGCAGTTTTTGAAAAATTACAGTGATGTCAGCTATGCCTATTGGGAGCCAGGTGTTCAGGAATGCAGGGCTCTCACAGACTCAGAGTGTGTTCCCAAAGCACAGTGCGAAGGTTTGGGGGTTTGTTTTGTTTTGTTTTTGTTTTTTTGTTTTTTGTTTTTGTTTGTCTTGGTTTTTTGAGACAGGGTTTCTCTGTGTAGCCCTCGCTGTCCTGGAACTCACTCTATAGACCAGGCTGGCCTCGAACTCAGAAATCCACCTGTCTCTGCCTCCTGAGTGCTGGGATTAAAGGCGTGCCAGTGCTAAGGATTTATATTAAAAAAAAGACTAACCAGTTTGTGTGTGTGTGTGTGTGTGTATGTGTATACCTGTGTTCCTGTATGTGCATGTGTACACATATGTGTGTGAGTGTGCATGTGGTTTGTGTGCATGTGTGTGTGTGTGTGTGTGTGTGTGTGTGTGTGTGCAGTGCACTGGCACATGTGCATTCACAGATGGCTTGTGACAGATGAGGGCAGAGGCAGGATGGCCTTGTGAGACTCATGTCTGGACAGGGGATAACTGAGGCTTCACCAGGAGGGATTGGGAGGGTGTAGGGATTTAGTAGGTGTGTGGTTGGTAAAAGAAGAAGGCAAGGGGAGTTGCAGGAACAGGTTGGCAGCCACAAAGCGCTTCATTTGTGGCTGCCATCTTGTCACTCCATGAATTTTATTGGCTTACTTGAACACCTGCCACATCAATCTGTGAGAGGCATTTTGTTCTGTGAGATTTCCTGACATGGTGTATCTCATTCAAATATGTACAATCAGTTGAGATAAAGCTTCAGATTTTATGAATCACGTGACGACTGGACGTCCTGGTTTCTATTTCCCAGAGCTGTTATCAGAGATCCCTGCCGCAATAAACTTTTTACAGCAACCCCACTGTACATTTTGGATCCTTGGGTAAAGATAAAAGCTTTTGCTTCTGCTTAATGTGCAATGCTTATGGCCTGGGCTGTTCACTTTGACAAATGGAAAGAGAAATGTGAGCAATGAGGCTTCTCCATCTGAAACCTCATTGCCAGGCATGACTTACCAGGTACTCAGATATATCTTGGTTAGGATCAGAATGGGCAGAAAACACACATACACATTCTCATTCTCTCTCTCTCTCTCTCTCTCTCTCTCTCTCTCTCTCTCTCACACACACACACACACACACACACACACACAAATACACAACAATGGGGGAGGGGAAGGCCTCAGGCACTGAAACTCAGTCTACCTTATCACCTTGCCAAAGACTGAACCCAGCCAAATGCAGCACATGGGCTTACGGGCTTTGTGGGGTTTCCAATAAAGTACTTATTTATAAAAGGTTGGAGTCAACCCAAGAGCATTATTCTCATTCCTCTGAGAGGTGGGCTCCTGAACTGTATCCATGGAACTCTTGTGGAGCAATAAAACATGGACCCCACTGAGAAAGAGACTGGGATTGAATCAAGGGCCTCGTATAAGCTAGGCCATCACCCTGCCACTGAGCTACTTAACTTTTTTAAATTTTAAATTAATTTTTTTGAGACAAATTCTCACTTAGCTCAGACTAACCTTGGACTCTGTCGATTTTGAGGTGATGATCTTTATGCCTCAGTGCCCCTAGCAGTTGGGATGATAGGCCAAAGCTACCATGTCTGGCTTCCTACCTCATTCTTTACAGAAAAAGACCGTCAACTCTTGGCTTGGAAGGATGTACTTTAACTTTGTTACTTAAAGTTGATTTTGCTTAACAGTATTGCGATCGATCGTTTTCGTCCTTTCTCCCTGTCTCTCCCCCTCCTTCCTTCTCTCCCACTTCTTCCTTTTCTCCTCTCTTCTACTTTGTTCCTCCCATCCTCATGTCCTGGCTTGCTTCTCTCTCTCTTTCCTCTTGGAGCTAATAGTATCTTAGGAAAGGAGCCATCTGGGATGACCTGTGAGATGCAGTGAGGATATAGGAGGATGCCTGTATATTCTCTAACTCATCCGCCATTTTTATAAGTGAAAAAAAAATCCTGCCCAAAGCATTTCATAATATGAAAATACAAAGATTAATATAACTAACACTTTTATATTTACCACCCAGATTTTATATATCTAAGCAATTTATTTAAAAAATAAATAGCCGGGCAGTGGTGGTGCATGCCTTTAATTCCAGCACTTGGGAGGCAGAGGCAGAGGCAGGCAAATTTCTGAGTTTGAGGCCAGCCTGGTCTACAGAGTGAGTTCCAGGACAGCCAGGGCTATATAGAAAAACCCTGCCTCAAAAAACCAATAAATAGATAAATAAATAAATAAATAAATCAGAACTTATCAATATGTATTCTTGATCCCAGTTCCAGTCTGAAAAAGTTGATACTCTCTTGATAGACTCTTCTGGTCTATGTTTATATATACACATACATACACATATATAAATATAATATCAATTAAAAATCTATTGTTTTAAAATTTCTGCATCATCTTTGAAAGTGTAAGGAAATAATGACATTTAAGAATTTTAGACAGGAAAAATTTCCAGTCCTATAACTTACATGCAAACACCTTCATATTTTGGTCTTGTCCATGTTATGTCTATCAAGTTATAGACATGCACAGGTCAGGGGCAGTACATTGGCCTATCATGTACAAGGTTCTGGATTCAGCCTCCAATACCATGCAAGCAGCAGGTATACTGTCCACATGTTACACCTTTACACCTCTAATTTTGTTAATTTGGACCTTCTTCCTCATCTCTTTAGTTAATTTGAACGAGGATTTGTCAATCTAATTGATTTTATTAAAGAACCAATTCCTCGTTCCATTGATTCTTTGTATTGATTTTTTTCTTTCCATTTTATTGATTTCAGCCCTGAGTTTGAGTATATCTTGCCTCTACTACTTTTGAGTGTGGTTTGTCCTTTCTTTCTTTTCTTTTCTCTTCTTTCTCTTTTCCTTTCTTTCTTTCTTTCTTTCTTTCTTTCTTTCTTTCTTTCTTTTTTTGTCCTAAAGCTTTCAGATGTGCTGTTTCATTACCAAATGTGAGATTTTTTCCAATTTTTTGATGTAGGCACTTAGGGCTATGAATTTGCCTCTTAAAACTG